>APFE031134451.1:0-22331 GCA_000404065.3 Pinus taeda
AGGTTGATAAAATGAGAGACAGGAAGCCTCAGGAGTTGTAGCATTGTTGCTACAATACTGGAGCTCACCAATTATTAAAAACAAAACCACTCCCAGCAACTCAATTTCTCCAAGAATATATGGAGCTCCTAAAATTCATAAGTCTAGCATCCCTTTGAGAGCCATAATAAACACTATAGGATCCCCTACTTACGCTCTCATGAAATACCTTGCAAAAAAACTTAGAAATTTATCTGGAAACGCCTCCTCATACATGAAAGATTTGACATCCTTCACATAATGGATAACAAACCTAAAAATGAATGAAGAAGATCTGATGGTTTGTTTCGACATTGTATCTCTCTACATTATGATACCTATTGATGAAGCTATAGACATCATGAGAAAAATCATTGATGAGGAAACCACAAATCTTATAAAAATCTGTTTGAAATCCTCATATTTTAATTTTGATGGGAAAATTTATGAACAAACCCACGGAGTAGCTAAGGGCTCTCCTTTATCTCCCTTAATAGCCAAGCTCTACATGGAACACTTTGAACAAAAATCCCTAAACTCTTTCCCCTACACTGCTGCTGAATGGAAAAGATTTGTAGATGATGTTTTTGCAAAATGGAGACATGGGAAAGACAAATTAGAAGCATTCCTTGCTGACATTCACAACATGTATGATCACATTAAATTTATGATTGAAATTGAAAAAGACAATCAAATCCATTTCCTTGATATCCTTGTAACCAAGAAAGAGGGTGGCCTAAGTTTTCAAGTCTCCAGAAAAAAGATCCACATAGAAAGATATCTGCATGCTAACTGTCATCACCATCCCAAACAAAAATCTAGTATCACTAAAACCCTGACCACTAGAGCTATTAAAATATCATACCTTGAGCACTTAAACCAAGAGCTGAACCATCTTCGGCAAGTCTTTAAGAGAATGGATACCATAGGAGCACCATTAACATAACTATCCAGCAAACCTTAAATAGAAAAATCACTAAAAGGCCCATAAACACACCAAATATCTCTCTTCCTTACATAAAAGGTACCACATGCAAGATAGATAAAATTTTAAATAATCACAATATCAATGTGGCTTTCACCCCACCCAATACCATTCAAAAAATAAATGATTCCATTAAAGATCCAATAAACCCCAATAAGAAAAAAGGAGTATATACAATCCCTTGTTCATGTGGTAAAGAATAGATAGGAGAAATAGGTAGATCCCTCAACATAAGGCTAAAAGAACACACTACTGATATTTCTAGAAATAAAGCCACAAAATCTGGCTTAGCTAAACATGTCTACTCATCCTCACACTACATTTGCATGGAAGAAGCTAAACTTGTCAAAAGAAAAGACCACTATTTAAAAAGAAAAATTAAAGAAGCAATTTAAATTGAAAAAAAGAATAACAACATGAACCTTGATGATGGTTTAAAACTAAATAGCACTTCAAAACCATTAATTAAATCTAGCATTATCATTAACTAATTATAATTTAAATTTTAGATTTATTATCTTTATTTATTAAAATGAACTATAATTTAATTAAATACATAGGCATTATTATTAATATATCATACTATTAATTTAGTTAATTAATAAAATGATATTAATTCAATATTTGCAAAATAATTTTATAAGATTTTTATTTTAATTCAAATAACATTAGGGTACTAAATTTATAATACATAACTTATAAATATAATTTATTAGTAAATTAAGGAACAAAATTTTTAATAATTAGATTATAAAAATTTTAATGACATAAAGACAAAATTATGTTTTAAATATCAAATTCTGGATTATCATTCTAGCCTACCCATCAACTAAGCATCATTATTTTTTTACTCACACATATTTATATACTATGATCTTTACTCTTTATATAACATCAATCTTTTCGAGAGTGATGGCATTCCCGTGAAGATGGACTTATTTATGTAGTCCGAAATGTTGGGTTATATAAAACTCTTCAACAGTTATTCCACCCTATTCAAAGAATTATCTCCACCTGTATGGACTTTCTATTAAAAATTCTTGATAGTAGTTATGAATCAAAGTTGAAATTTATTATAAGGTATTTAAGCACTTTTTATCTTTTTAATTAAATTGATTAATTAAAAAAATGTCATATGAACATGAATTATTGTTTTTAGGGCATGTCGTATTAGTAATTCATGTTATTGTAATGAAATATATTTACTAGTACAACCATATTGTGGCATCCCTTGATGATAGACTCACTTGGTAATCCGAAAAATTGGATTCATAAAACTTTATAACAGGTCATTCCTCCTTTATTTAAAAATATTAATACAATTGATATATGCTGAAAGATTTATTTGTATGATAAATATAATAATATTAAAAATAATATTATAAAACAATAGATTATAATTAATAATATGTTATTTTATTATTATTTATTATTTAATTTTAAATATAACTTTAAATTAATAATACTAAAGTTAAAACAATTTAAACAAAAATGAAAAAAATAAAAGTAAACTAAGTTAATTCGAAAAGAATTAATTAAAAATTAAAACTTCAGAGAAAAACTAAAGTATTTACAATTAAACTATAAATAAAATGGAATCAGAGCTCATTTTAATTTCCCCTTAGCCGTGTTGTGGCATTTTTTTCCAACAAGGAATATCATTGAGGGTAAGATTACGATCTGGTGGGTCTAGCATCTTCTGTTGCCGTGTTTATCCAATCATTCAGACGTTACAATCTTAGAGGCAACCGCATAATCTTAAAGTTGCTCGTTCTTACCGATCTAGTTTGATCCTTATGACCGCAATTGGTAGAAATTTGTTATTGCAACTTTACGACAATTTTATTCTTGTAATTTAGCAGTATGCTCTGCACTCAGTCTGGGTTTCACTTTTCTCTATTTGGTGTTAAAATTATCGTTTAATTATTTTGAGAAAAAAAAAAAAAAAAACAAATTTCACTTATTATTTTTTTTTAATAAATAATAATATTTATTTTATAAAATGTAATTATATATTTTTTCGAAACTAGAAATTTATTAAATATTATTGCTAGTACATCAGTTATTATTAAGCTGAGTTGATATACCCCAAAAATTTATTTATATTTACCATGGTGAATAAATATATAACATAAAAAATAATATTAAAAAATATGATTATAAATATTAAAATTAATAAAAATAATTAATTTGTTATATAAAATAATATTAAAAAATATGATTAAAATTTATAATTAATATAAAAATATTAATTTAATATTAATTATATTATTTAATATAATTTAATTTTAAATAATAAAGTAATTTAAATAATAAATTTTAAAACAATTTAAAACTAAAATGTAAAATATAAAAGTAAACTAAGTTAATTTGAGTTATACGAAGAATACCAACCAGTTCCATTTGTTGGTTTAATTTCCACCTGTTTAGACTTGACATTGATGCTTGCCTGCAGATGACTAACCATGTCCTGTGCAAAAATCAGCCTCTTGATTTCCAAGGGTTGCACCTTTTTTGAGGGTTCGAGGACAAAGACAAAGCAAGAACGCAAATCCTTTTGCTGATGATAAAATCCCATTTGATCCAATTGAGTTATATGAAGAAAACCAACCAAAACGGTTTGTTGGTTTAACTTCCAACTCTTTAGACTTGACATCTACGCTTGCTTGCAGACAACTAACCATGTCTTGTGTGGAAATTAGGATCTTCATTTCCAAGGGTTGCACTTGTATTTGAGAATTCGAGGAAAAGGACAAAGGAAGACCTTGAGAATTATTATGCAGTCCCTTGGCATTAACAAGAAACACCTTGAGAGTTCCTGTCTGTTGGAGCAAACAGTGCGCAGCGGAAATTAAAAGACAAACACAACATATATAATCATGCACTGATAACAAAAGGATTTAATGTGGTTCACCCAACCAATCTAGGCTATGTCCACCAAACAGAGGCATCGACAATCTTATTATTAAACAAGAGATTACAATCATTTATTTCCTCACACACTCTTTACCATACAATATCCTGTATGGGTATATATTTTTATAGCTAAGAGAATAAAATTGACTCATAAATTCTCTTACAACAAATATAGGATGCATTAACTCCTCCTCAACAAAATGGAGCTAATATAGCAACAAATCCTATTGTTGTCACCTACATGAGATTTTTGCCCAATTTAAAAAAACCGAATCTCAACAAAATCGCCACCTTGACAACAATTAGCCTGAACCCTGTTTCCTATTATTATCTTTCTGCAAGCCAAGAGAAGCCAAACACCAACATACTTCTCTAACAAAACTGGTTTCGTGAACATGTCTGCACAGTTCTCCTTTGTATGCACCTTTTCAAGAGAGACTCCCCTTTCAGTGATAACCTGTCTTACAAAATGGTACTTGATTGGTATATGCTTTGATTTACTATGATAGGCCGGATTCCTAGCCAAATGTATTGCACTTTGACTATCACAAAATAACTTGATGTTATCCGGTAACCTACCAAACTCACCAAACAAACCTTTCAACCAAATTGCTTCTTTGCAAGCATGAGAAGTAGCTATGTATTCTGCTTCGGTAGTGGATAAAGCAACAATGTTCTGTAGCTTTGACATCCAGCTAATAGTTCCACCTGCAAGAGTAAAGACATACCCTGATGTTGACCTTCTCTTATCCAAATCACCTGCAAAATCGGAATCAACATATCCGCAAACAAATTCACTACTTCTGTTATAAGTGATACAATAATCACTTGTGGCTCTCAAATATCGAAGCACCCATTTCACTGCTGACCAGTGTTCTTTACCTAGATTTGCCATATACCTGCTGACAACCGCAACTGCATGTGAAATATTTGGTCGAGTACAAACCATCGCATACATCAAACAACCTACTACATTGGCATACATGATTCGAGACATATGTTCCTTTTCTTCATCTGTATTAGGACATAAACTAGAAGAAAGCTTAAAATGAGAAGCTAAAGGGACTGACACAGGGTTCACATTGTTCATACCAAACATCAAGAGTATTTTCTCAATATACTTCTGTTGTGATAGCCACAACTTACCATTGCTCCTGTCTCTGAAAATCTCCATGCCCAAAATCTGTCTTGCTGCTCCTAGATCTTTCATATCAAATGTCCTTGCCATCTGAGCCTTTAACCTGTTGATCTCTATTATGTTTTTGCTTGCGAAAAGCATATCGTCAACATACAAAACTAAGATAATGAACATACCATTACTTAATTGCTTAAAGTAAACACAATGAACATATTCACTTCTTATATAATTTTGACTCAACATGAAAGAATCAAATTTCTTGTACCATTGTCGAGGTGACTATTTCAGACCATACAATGATTTCTTGAACCTACAGACAAATTTCTTGTTACGATGTTGAACAAACCCTTCCGGTTGTTCCATATAAATTTCCTCATCTAAATCTCCATGTAAAAATGCAGTTTTAACATCTAGTTGTTGTAATTCTAAATCAAGCAAAGCGACTAATGCTAACACAATTCGAATTGAAACTATTTTTACAACTGGTGAAAATATCTCATGAAATTCAATGCCTGCTTTCTGAGAAAAACCTTTTGCGACCAGCCTCGCTTTATACCTTCCCTCTGTATCATCCACACCTCGTTTCAATTTGAAAACCCATTTACATCCCACAGTTTTCCTATCTTTAGGAAGTTCAACCAGATCCCATGTGCCATTCTTACCTAAGGCCATCCTTTCGTCCTTCTTAGCTGCTTTCCATTTTTCACTTTTCAAACCTTCTACAACATCCTGATAGCACAAAGGTTCATCATCGTTAGCGGTAAATGCAACTGAAGTAACATAATCATCATACCTTTTAGGAGGACGTTTCATTCTTGTAGACCTCCTTAAAGATGTTTCTGATACTTCCACAATTGGCTGATTACCATCTGTAGGAACTTCTTCATGATCAACATCTGAGACATTTTCATGACCTACATCTGAACCTTGTTCATGATATGTATTTGAAACTTATTCATGACTTGCATCTGAACTATGTTCATTTTGACTATCATCAGAAGTGGTTTCAAACTAAATGTGTTGAAAGTCAGATACATTATCCTGTTTCAATTTATTATCTACATCTAACTGTACAAGAGAGGATTCATTAAACTTTACATCTCTGTTGATGATGATCTTGTGAGTAGTAGGATCCCACAATCTATATCCCTTTGTTCCATTACCATATCCAACAAAGATATAACTTTTTTATTTTGGATCTAATTTAGATCGCCGATGTTTTGGCACTAGAGCATATGTATCACAACCAAAAACTCTTAGTTTAGAATAATCACAAGGGTGACCTTTCCATACCTCTTGAGGAATCTTGCATCCTATCGCCGTTGATGGTGATCGATTTATCACATAACAAGTTGTAGTCACCGCTTCTGTCCACAATTCCTTCTGCAAATTGGCGTTACTCAGCATACTCCTTGCTCTCTCTAAAAGAGTCCTATTCATGTGTTCAACAACTCCATTTTGCTGAGGAGTATAAACAATGGTCTTATGTCTCTCGATCCCAGCGTCCTTGCAATAATTTTCAAACTCCTTGGAAGTAAACTCACCACCATTGTCAGTTCTTAAACATTTTATTGTTCTACCAGTGATGTTTTCTACCAATGCTCTAAACTGTTTGAAAACTGTAAATACATCAGACTTCCTTTTTAACATGTAGACCCACAGTTTCCTAGAGAAATTATCAATAAAAGATACAAAATATGACGAGCCTCCATATGAGGTTGTAGGGGATGGACCCCAAACATCTGAATGGATATAATCAAGGATTCCTTTACTAGTATGTTTGCATGCTTTAAACTTTTGCTTACTTTGTTTTCCAAAGAGACAATGTTTGCAGAAATCTAACTTACCATACTTTAGATTAGGAAGTAACTTACGATCAGCCAAAATCTTTAACCCTCTTTCGCTCATATGGCCCAACCTTTGATGCCATAAACGAATAGAACTACTGTCATTTTCAGACACCGTAGACACATGATCTGACCCTGTTCTTTCTTCTAACTGAAATAGATTTCCTACCTTTTTAGCTTTCATTACTAGTAAAATACCTTTGTAAATTTTCATTACTCCACCTTGAATAACAGTTTTATATCCATTTGTGTCAAGTGCTCCTAGTGAAATTAGATTTTTCCTTAATTCTGGTACATGTCTTACATCAGTTAAAATTTTAGTTGTCCCATCAAACATTTGCAGCTGAATACTTCCAATTCCCACAATATTACATGTGACATCATTTCCCATGTACACGACTCCATCATTAATTAATTTATATGTCTTAAACCATTCTCTATGAATGCACATGTGATTTGATGCACCAGAATCTAACAGCCAATGTTGATCATGATTAGACAAATGAACTGATAACACTTCATCACTCATACCTGAATCGGATGTCAAACCTATATCTGTCGTGTTTGCTTCTTTCTTTTCCGTCGAAGAATCTTCTTTAGAAGTTTGCTGTCGCTTCCAACAGTCCTTCTTCAAATGTCCTGATTTGCCACAAAACCAACGCTTTACCTTACTCTTCTTCCCTTTTGACTTTGAACGTGAGTCGATGTGCCTACTAAAGCGTCTTTCTTTAGAATGACCTCTGACCATCATTTCTTCTGATGTAGAGGTTTCTAAATTTGACCTTCTCCTTATTTCTTCAGATAATAAAGATGCAACTACATCATCAAACTCAAGGGTTTCTGATGAACTTAGACTTATAGAAGTGACAATATGATCCCATGACTCGGGCAACGAGCACAATAAAGTTATAGCTTTATCTTCTTATTCAAATTTTACTTCTATAATTTCTAATTGCACTAGGAGAGTATTAAAAGTATACAAATGATCAGTAATCGATGTACCTTCCTTCATTCGCAAACTATACAATTGTCGCTTCAGGAGTATCTTATTGGTTAAGGATTTTGTCATGTACAGCTTCTCAAGCTTTGTCCACAAACCAGCAGCCATTTTCTTTGACACGATGTTAAACAAAACATCATCCGCTAAACACAGTCGAATAGTACTCAATGCTCTTTCATCCATCTCGGTCCACTCATCATCTGTCATGTTGTAAGGCTGTTTGGATTTTCCCATCAACGCCTTCGCCACGCCTTGTTACACAAGCAGATCATACATCTTCACCTTCCAGACCTCGAAGTTGTTTTTTCCATTGAACTTCTCGATCTCAAAATGATCACTTTGAGTTTTTGCCATATTGTATCAATCAAACAATCTCCAATTCCAACTTGTTAACAAATCAAATTAATATTTAATAAAAAATGCTTTCGCCTTGTACTATGCTGCTTTTACCTTATCAAAAAATCTCTCTGCTATAGAAACTGCAAATTACAAATAAAAAACAGATAACAAAAAAATGCAGTTTTACCAAAACGATCCTCGCTTGGCGCACTGCAAGGGTCTTGGCACTTTCTCAACAGCAGACAATCCGTGCCAGAGGCAAAATCGATTAGAGCAACAAGATTGGCACTACTAAACCCATCGGATCCGCGCCAATTGGGATATTGGCGCTCTGGCGCGAGTATTAAGCTCGGATCGACACCACTTGGCCCGCCTATTCTGCAATAAACTGCGCCAACCCGTTCACTGTCTAATATTGGCGCAACTGTTTCGCCCGAAACTGCGCCAATCGCCAATCGATGAAAAACTCCACCTGCAGCGGCTCTGTCACATGCACCCGCTCCTCAACACACTCTGATACCAATTGTTAGAGCAAACAGTGTGCAATGAAAAATAAAAGACATACACAGTATAGAAAATCATACACAAATGACACAATGATTTAACGTGGTTCACCCAACCAATCTGGGCTACGTCCACCAAATAGAGGCATCGACAATCTTATTATTAAACAGAAGATTACAAATAATTTATTTCCTCACACACTCTCTCTACCATACAATATCCTGTACGGGCATATATTTTTATAGCTAAGAGAATAAAACTGACTCATAAATTCTCTCACAACAAATATAGGATGCATTAACTCCTCCCCTACAAAATAGAGCTAATATAGCAACAAATCTTATTGTTGTCACCTACATGAGATTTTTGCCCAATTTATTAAAACTGAAAATCTCAACACATGCTAGTTTACCCACTGGGGTCCCGACCTTTTGTCGATATGCTTTCAGATGTGATGATGTTATTACAGAGTGTGGAACTCACAATTTTCTTACATTGTAAACGTTGTCTCTTCCTTTTCTTTGTGTTTAATTGAAAACCTAAAGTGTTTCTTATTCATTTCAAGTTTTGAGTTAATGGGATGTAGCTACAGGTCAGTTTGTATAATTTCCTTTTGGAAACCCTCAACCCCATTTAGCCATAACAGGGAAAAATGTTGAAGTTCACAGAACCTTAATTATCTCCTTATTTTATAGATGGGAGGTGAAGAGAGGGAAGAAGAGAGAGAGGGAGGGAGAGATGGATAGATGGTGATTTCTAATCTTATTTGATTGCTTGCACTAGATGCATTGATTTTACTGTATATGTTGACTTTTAATTATATTTTATTGCTTTCACTAGATGTATTGATTTCAGTGTAGATGTTGGTTTCTAACCTTATTTGATTTCTTGCATTATACGCATTGATTTTAATGTAGATGTTGTTTTCTAATCCTATTTGATTGCTTGGATTAGATGGATTAGATGTTAATCTTGAGACTGTAAAATATTAAAAATATTTTTTAAGATTAGATGGATTAGATGTTAATCTTGAGACTATAAATTATTAAAAATATTTTTTAAGATTAGATGAATGGGGAGGTAAGAAGATTTTCTGCACTAGATGCATTAATTTCAGCGTAGATGGTGATTTATAATCGTATCTGATTGCTTGCACTAGATGCAATGATTGCATCGTACATGTTGCTTTCTAATTATATTTGATTGCTCACACTAGATGCATTGATTTCAGTGTAGATGTGGATTTATAATCCTATTTTATTGCTTGCACTAGATGCATGGATTTGAGTGTAGATGTGGAAATCTAATCCTATTTGATTGTTTCATGAGGGGAATTTTGAGGTCTAAAATGGGCATCCTAAGAAAAATGTACAACCAAATTAAAATTTATAAGAACCAATAGGATTCAAGATGATGATGTCATCCATGGGGGATGATTCATCATTTTTGGATAAAAAAGTAAAAGGATTAAAAAATAATAAAATAATAAAACTACTTTTTTCAACTCGTATTTTCAACTTATCTCCCTAAAGTTATACTCAAATTTCGAGCAGGAGTACTTGTTGGATGCAAAATTTAATTTCTCATCCAAGGAGTACCTATGTTTCATACTTTCAATAGACCCTGCTACAAGAAAAATGAGCAATACATGAAAAAATGTGATTGCAATCACGTTTTTCATGTATTTCTCATTTTTAGTGTAGTATGGTCCATTAAAATTATGAAACATGTGTACTCCTTGGATGATGAATCAAATTTTGCATCCAACAAGTGTTTTTTTTCGAAATTTGAGCAAACCCATAGGGAGATATGTTGCAAATACGAGTTGAAAAAATAGTTTTTTCTTTTTTCCCTTTAAAATTTGATGACGTAATCTAACCTTATTTTATTATTTCCACTATTATTTTATAATTTCCTTAGGAGGTCCATTTTAGACCTCAAAAGTCCCCTAATGACATTAGATTGTTGTATTTCAGTGTAGATGTGGATTTCTAATCCTATTTGATTGCTTGCACTAGATGCATTGGTTTCAATGTAGATGTTGATTTCTAATCTCATTTGATTGTTTGCATTAGATGCATTAGATTTTGTTTTCTAATCCTATTAGATTGTTTGCATGAGATTTATTAGATGTTGTTAATCTTGAGGATGTAGATAATTAAAAATAATAATTTTCAAGATATATTTAGTAATACGTAGAGGGACACTATTAAGGAATAATTAGACCTAGAATTAAAATGAAAAAGGTGTGCAGAACCAACCCTCTTGCAAAGTGAAAGTTAATCTTTGACAAGATTGTCTCACTTCTTCATCATCAACTAAGTACTAATGGACAATTACATATATTCAAAATTACATTATTCAAAATATTTATAAGAGGAATATATATATATATATATATATATCAAAACAAATCAAAATATTCTTGAAGGAAATAAATTATTTCAAATATAAAGAAAGAAACAAATTATTTCAAGAGTAACCTTGACGTAGTAAATTATTAAAACTACTCTTCAAGATATATTTTGTAATATTTGGAGGAATGCTATTTAGAATTAATTAGTTATCAAAAGTTGTGATACCTAAAATTAAATGAAATAGATGTGCAATATCAATGCTCCTCCAAACTATTAACAAGATTGTCTTCCTTCTTTATCACCAAATAATTACTAATAAATAATTACATACACATAAAAATATAACACAAAAACTGTAACATTCACAAACATTACCATCCAAATCAAAACACATAAACACATAAACCAATCAAAGTATCAGAAAACAGACGTACAAAACATTCAAGGAAAGAAACACAGACCAAAATAAAGAAGAGAATGATATTTCATGCCAAAACAAAGAAAACATAATGTGAATTTTGAATTTTATCTCAAAAATATACATGATAATGATAATCTAAAAATGTGACATTGTTTCCCTCAACTGGAACCAACTTAGATCCATCTAACACTGGATCTTAATTGCGACGAGAAAGATCAAATCCCTTGAGGTGAAAACCTTTCCTCAAGTTTTACACACCAAAAAGAAGGTTGGTACCTTGAGGGATTTGATCCCTCTCGGCACATGATAGATTCGGTGTTAGATGGATCTAAGATGGTTTTATCTCTAGAACGCTCGAGTTCAACCACTGTTATTACTCTGAACATTTTATTTTTCTTGTACTATTAATATGCTTATATTTTGTTCTGAGATCACTAGATTATGTGTATGTTACATTGTTTTTCTTCATTTAACCGCATTTGATGGAACATGTTTACTTCGGAATGTGATGCATGAAATATTTGCTTTGAATTACTGAAAAATATGTACATTGGTATATTCACTATAATGAAATTTCTAATTTGTGAAGCACAAATTGTTAGAAATTCTGTTATTGCATCTTATCTTTACTCCAACAATATTTTGTTGCTAAACTTGGGGTTTGGTAGTTTTTTTATAGATTACTGTTTAGTGGATTTGAATGGAATGTTTCCGTGTTTATTCCATTGAGTTGGGTTTTATTATTACTACTAGTTACTCAAATTGCAACAACAAGGTGTCAATCCATGTCACAACGACATATTCAGACCCCACTTCCTAGTTCATTTATTTTTGTTATGTTTTTGGTTTCTCAATCTTTTGTTAATTTCGTTTGTTTTCATGGCCTCAAAGGCCCATAGATCAACATCTGTATGGCATATTTTGAACTTTTGAGCAGTTTTTCTATTTCATCCTTTGTAGAAAAAATGCAATTTTGAATATAATCAGACTTCACCAGTAAATGACGAATCTAAAATTTTAATCACTTATGTAATTTATTGTTTCAAAAAAATACAAATTTTATTCTCATACACATTATATTCAATAACATACACCTAAACCCACTTATATACAACAAATCAAGTAACTATAGTCGCTTTCTAATATAATTTCATTAATTCATCTCACTACTTAACTTTTATTAAAAAAAAATCAATTATAATAATTATATGAAAATATATTATAGATTTAAATATCTAATTTATATTATACTAAATATATATAATTAAATACACACAAATTAATATAAAATTTATATTTCAAATTTAAAATTATCATTTAACATTCAAATAAAAGCATAATCATTTCTCCCTTGATTCCTAAAACCACCCAAAGAACAAAGTAAACGATCAAAGTAACCTTCAGTGCACTCTTTGATGATACATAATAAAACCTCAAAAATACACAATAAACGATCCCAATGAATTATATTGAAGCATTATTTTATTACGAAACATAATAAGCATTATATTGAAGTATAAGTTTGTTATAGTCAACTATTAGTAGAATACCATACAATTAACCCGCATGAGTTATAAACAAAATCAACTAAACTTTATTTATTGATAGGGTATCAATTATATAATTTTAAAGTTACTTTATAATTTGAAAATAATTAGTATTTTATTAATAAAATAAAATAATTTATTTTTATTTTATTTTATTTTATTTTTTATTTTTTATGGTAATGATGATAGTGGCTAATGTCTACTGAGACCAAACTTTGGTCCACTGGACCTAAAGAAACGAATTATTTAGTTTGATTTAAGATTTATTCCTATGTTTAAAAAGTTTGGAGAGAAGCCTCGTGAGCTCACTTTGATTTTGACAACGTAAAAGGCTAGGAAGGTCAGTATTGCAACAAAGATTTTGAAACTAAGATCTAATGTGGTTGTATGTGGGGCGCTCTAAGAGGAAGTGATTTTCATCCTCGATGTTTGTATTCTCAAAGAGATGACAGAACCTTTCCATCCATGGTGTTTTAGGAGCTGCCCAACGACCCATTTCACTATGGAGCTCCCGAGAGTTCGCTCTAATATTGGCTATATTATTTTTCTCCTTTGAGCTAGCTAAAACAGAGAGATACTTTTGATCTTCTAGGGTGGGGTTGATGACCTCCTTATAATATCTTAATTTTCTTTTAGCTGCTAAATCTTTCTCACACCACATTTTTTCTTTGAACTTAGAAGTAACAATATTTTTAATGTTATAATGTTTTGCAATGCAACATTCTCGTCAATTTCACAATGATTTAACTAGGGCCTGGTGTCTTTATACCAACCTCGTTTGAGCCTTAGGTGGTTTTGGCTGGAATTTAAAGCTAGCTTAAGAAGTCTATGGTCTCCTATGTTATTGAGTTTGTGTTTGTACAACAGAAGCTTAGTCATAGTTAGGCTCTCAATAGGGGAAAGACCCACTTCTATAAGGAGAATAGGATAGGGTGTGTTGCTTTTAATTTTGAGGTTATACGTTATAAAATGCTTTTGGATTCTCCTAATCTTTCTCCAGGATTCTCTAGAGATGTTACAACTCCAAACCTCACATCCATATAAGATAACCAGAGTGACTAAAGTTTCAAAGAGGAACTTCTTTCTATCCCACATTACAAGGTTTTTCGTTTTACAATTATTTTCAAGACCAAAATAAGCTTTCTATCCCCCATTAATCCTTTTCTCAATGCTATAGTTCCAGTTGAGCTTGTGATGAATATCAATTCCTAGGCACGTGTAGGAAGACACTTCCTCCAAGTTACTATTGTCATACATAAAATTAGCGTAAGTGTCCTTCTTGGATTTGATAATCATAACGTTTGTTTTGTCAATGTTAAAAATCATACCCATGATAGAGAAAAATCCTTAAGAAGTATAAGTTGCTTATGAAGATCAGATGGGCACCTTGCGAGAAGAACAATATCGTCAGCATAGAGAAGAAGGATGATGACTATCCCAGCTAAGATCGTGCTAACACATCCTACTTCCTCTAAACAACCTTCTAGCTTGTCGATGTAAATGCCAAATAGGGTAGGGGAGAGGGGGCAACCTTGTTTAAATCCAATATTACACTTAATATCTTTCGACCACCCCTCATTGCTCTTTATATTGGCAATTACATTCTCGTATAACCTTATAGCGATAGCTCTCAAGTCAAAAGGAACCTTTAGCTCTTCTAATCTGTTCCAAAGGTTGTTTCTAGGAACCATATCGAAAGCTTTCCTAAAGTCCACAAAGCAACAAAAGAGATTGGATTTGTCATTCCAACATTCCTCCACAATGATCCTAAGCATAACAAGGTGGTTTTTTGTTGAGTGCTGCTTTCTAAAACCCGCTTGGCCTTTAGCCCGCTTACCTTCACTTTCAAGCCATATGCTCAACTTCCTTTACAAAATAATACGATATAACTTGGCTAGGAGAGGGCTAATCATAATTGTTCGATAATTAGAGGGGTTATTTGTTTCCCCACTTTTTAAAATAGGGATAATGAGGCTTTAAGTCCATGGTTTAGGGAACCCTTGCTTGACCACTTGATTGAAAAGCTTGTGAATGTGGGCAATGAGGACATGACCTCCAATTTTTAATATTTCCGCCTGGTAACCTTCAATTTCCTTGGCTTTCCCATTAGCCAAGCGACTAACCCCAAAATCAGTGTCTTCTAATGAGAAAAATTCTTTCGTTGTGAGCATGGTTTCAAAGTTATCCATGAAATTTGGAGATTCATAAAAACTTTTTAAGATAGGAATTCCAGTCGTGTAAAGCAATTTTATTATTATCTTTAGTTTTCCTAGTTAGAATCTGCCTCCATAATTTCTTAGGAGCTACCTTAGAGAGATGTAAGAGATTCTCTTGTCTTTTACGAATATACTACCCTTTTTTTTCCTTTTCATTAGGGCTTTGTATATTTTTATCTTGTCAATTTTAAGAGATTCATCAAAAACTTCCTTAATTGCTCTCTTCGCACTTTTACAATCTTTGTCATAGCATGGGTTGGTTTTGCTATTTCATTTATTATTTGAAACTTCAATTGAGAGCTTGTTAATAGAATATGAGAGGGTTGTAGTAAAATTATGATAGATATCTTCTATGTTGTCTAGACAAGATAAAGGAAGTAAATTAGTTTTTATATCATTTAGAAAGAGATCTTTTTTATTTCTATCAAAGATTAACTTGTTTTGGTTGTAAGGATTATCTTCTATGGGATCTCTATGCATGGCAAAATTGAGAGTTATATGTAAAGGCCTATGATCAGAGTTAGGCTCATGGTCATTTAGGATGTCAAAATTTGTTATTTCGTTGTATAGAGGGAGGTCAGAGATAACATAGTCTACCATGCTACTACTAAGCCCATGGATACAGGTCATCTGGCCAGAATTGGGCCACTTCTTTAGACCATTGCAAATTATGAGATCTTGAGCACTACAGAGCTTGACTAGCTCCACCCAAACACATTCTCCTTGAGGTCTTTAGAGCTCCTTTTGTACTGGCTAGCTAGAGGAAGGTCTTCGTCTAACCAAAGAGGATTAGAGTTGGAATGATTGCTTAGAAGAATAGCTTAGTTTCTTGAAGTTCGAGAATTAAAGTCATCCAGTAAAAAGATATTGCCTTCATTCCTTAGACTAGAAATATCATTCTCCAAATTATAAGTATTTAATTATATAATTTTAAATTTATTCATATTTTCATAAATAATTATTATTTCTTTAAAATATATATTTGACTTTTAAAACATATGCATAATACATATAATAATGTTTTATGTTTCCCTCAAAGAAAGTAAATTAGTTAATTTTATAGATTTATATCCTAATTTTTAATATTATAGATTGTAATTTTAAATATATAAATAAATTTAATATTGAAAATCACCAAAATATTAAAATTAAACAAATTTAATAATTCAAATATATTATATTTAAAATAAAATAATAAAAAAAATATCTATATATTGTAAAAAATAATAATAATATAATATTTTTAATTTTTCTAATTAATTTCCAAAATATAACCTTTAAAATCAATTTTTAATACAATTATTTAAGTATAAGATTTTAAAATATGTGAATTTTTAACCATAAACACTTACAAATTTCTAACATAAATATTTATGTAATAAATTTTATGCTTCATAGTTTTATTTATAAGTTTTAACGATCAAAATGCAGTGGTAGACTTTCTTTCAAATTCAACTACAAATTTAATATACAGATTAATGAAAATAAAGAAAATCGTCCTTCAACTACAAATTTAATATACGGATTAATGAAAATAAAGAAAATCTCCCTTCTATATAGCATAGAAAGTAGGAATTATAATTATAAATGACTAATCTAATTTTTTATAATCAATTTTGTAAAAATCCATTTAGTTATAGGTATTTGTTATAAATTATATCATAAAGTTTTATGAATTTCAATTTTGAGGTTTTAATTTTGGTTAATCTTGAAAAAAAAAATATTTTAGGATTTAGTTAATTTTATGGGATTTTATGGTCATTAACCAAATTCATGGATCAAAATTTATAACCTCATGTCACAACTAAATCTTGTAATTTATCTTTGCAAATTCCATATTTCTGATAGCATTTTTTATTATTTATTGATGTTGATTTCTTACAATTTCATCTCATATTTCATTTTCAAGTTAATATATCTATACATATACATATAGAAAATGTACGAGGGAACCCATCAAAATCCTACGATTATAGGTTAAGAATTTATTAAAATTTTAGTAAAAAATGAGCAATGTTATCATTATTGTCTTTTCCCTTCTTTTTGTAATTGCATTTTATATTAAATTATTTATTTAATTAACAAAAATTAAATTAATTAATTGTAATACCAAATAGTTAATATTGTTTACAAATGTGTTTGATAAATTTAAATGACTTTGTTTAATAGTTCAACTAGACCTTAGAATCTTTTTGCAACCCAATATAATATATTATTCGTGTATTTTTTGAAATGGAATAATTAAGATGCAACTATAGGATGCAAAATCTAGAATGTTACTTAGGCTAATTAACAAAATATGAGTTACACAACAACCATATTTTATTGTTTTAAACATTTAGGAGAAGTTAAGCTAATTAACAAAATTGATGAGTTAAACAACAAATATTTTATTATTTTAAACATTTAGGAAAAGTTAATAATGAAAAATAAAAGTTGTAATTTAAATAATCACATGCATTACAAAATTTTTGGCAATGATTAGTTAGGAATTAGGCTTTAAGAATTAGTAAATTAAATTAATATTTATAAAATAAAGATTTATATATAGAATAATGATTTATATATTTATAAAAGTATATTAATTATAGTATATTAAGATAGTATATTAAGATATTTCAATTCGTATTTTCAAGTTATTTCCTTAAAGTTATACTCAAATTTCGAGCAGGAGTACTCGTTGGATGTAAATTTAATTTCTCATCCAAAGAGTACCTATGTTTCATACTTTCAATAGACCCTGCTACAAGAAAAATGAGCAATACATGAAAAAATGTGATTGCAATCACATTTTTCATGTATTTCTCATTTTTAGTGTAGTAGGGTCCATCAAAATTATGAAACATGCGTACTCCTTGGATAATGAATCAAATTTTGCATCCAACAAGTGTTTTTGTTCGAAATTTGAGTAAACCCATTGGGAGATATGTTGCAAATACGAGTTGAAAAAATAGTTTTTTCTTTTTTCCCTTTAAAATTTGATGACATAATCTAACCTTATTTTATTATTTCCACTATTATTTTATAATTTCCTTAGGAGGTCCATTTTAGACCTCAAAAGTCCCCTAATGACATTAGAATGATGTATTTCAGTGTAGATGTGGATTTCTAATCCTATTTGATTGCTTGCACTAGATGCATTGGTTTCAATGTAGATGTTGATTTCTAATCTCATTTGATTGCTTGCATTAGATGCATTAGATTTTGTTTTCTAATCCTATTAGATTGTTTGCATGAGATTTATTAGATGTTGTTAATCTTGAGGATGTAGATAATTAAAAATAATAATTTTCAAGATATATTTAGTAATATGTAGAGGGACACTATTAAGGAATAATTAGACCTAGAATTAAAATGAAAAAGGTGTGCAGAACCAATCCTCTTGCAAAGTGAAAATGAATCTTTGACAAGATTTGTCTCACTTCTTCATCATCAACTAAGTACTAATGGGACAAATTACAGATATTCAAAATTACATTATTCAAAATATTAATAAGAGGGAAAATAAGCTATATATTATATATATATATATATATATATATATATTATATATATATATATATAATATATATATTATAGATATATATAGATATATATATATATCAAAACAAATCAAAATATTCTTGAAGGAAATAAATTATTTCAAGAGTAATCTTGACGCAGTAAATTATTACAACTACTCTTCAAGATATATTTTGTAATATTTGGAGGAATGCTATTTAGAATTAATTAGTTATCAAAAGTTGTGATACCTAAAATTAAATGAAATAGATGTGCCATATCAATGCTCCTCCAAACTATTAACAAGATTGTCTTCCTTCTTTATCACCAAATAATTACTAATAAATAATTACATACACATATAAAAATATAACACAAAAACTCTAACATTCACAAACATTACCATCCAAATCAAAACACATAAACACACAAGCCACTCAAAGTATCAGAAAACAGACGTACAAAACATTCAAGGAAAGAAACACAGACCAAAATAAAGAAGAGAATGATATTTCATGCCAAACAAAGAAAACATAATGTGAATTTTGAATTTTATCTCAAAAATATACATGATAATGATAATCTAAAAATATGACATTGTTTCCCTCAACTGGAACCAACTTAGATTCATCTAACATTGGATCTTAATTGTGACGAGAAGGATCAAATCCCTCGAGGTGAAAACCTTTCCTCAAGTTCTACACACCAAAAAGAAGGTTGGCACCTTGAGGGATTTGATCCCTCTCGACACATGATAGATTTGGCGTTAAATGGATCTAAGATGGTTTTATCTCTATAGTGTCCTATCTAGGGTGCTAGATTGGTCTAAATTTATTATCAACTAGGGTGCGTATACTTAGAGGCGTGTGCCTAAAATATATAAGCATAAAGGATCTACTTTAGACCTATGATTCCTAAGTACAGTGCTGAGATTAGATCTAATGTTAAACTATCAATCAAAGCTTTAACTAAGCATCAAACCATATGTTATTAACAACTAAAATGCAATCCATAACGTGCTGTGTATCACTACCTTTAAAGGCTTCGGTCTCCTTACAGAGACACCAACATGAAACCCCTGTTCAATGTCACTCAACAGTCATGAATATTTAATGTAAGCATGCAAAGTAAAAATCATAAGCATCATCCATATCAGTGATTTACAAACAACCCTGGATTGAATCCTTTACAGGATGTAATTCACAATCCAGATGAGGGTTTGTTCAAGCACATGCACAGACATCTAACAACGCATTCTTAAACACAAACGTAAGCATCAATCAAATCCCTGAGCATATAAATCGAATTTAAATACCATTCAAACGCTTGACTGTAAAATGTAATTAAAATCACAATGCAAATACAATGCAAACGTAATTAAAATGTTGGTATACCATGCACGCAGGGCCCGTCCGCGTCCTTGGCACACCGAGATAGTCACACCACGATCACATTATTAAGCAATGCACAGAGCTTGTAATGCAATCTTATATTAAACCAGAAGCTCTGTTCTGAAGCGACAATGAATGTATATGTAAAACGTAACCGTCTGCAATATCCAAAAGGTAGGTAGTTAGGTAAACGAACATATAACCCGGTTCGGCCTTTTAATTACATACATTACATCCTTTGAAAAATGGATGTTTATCCATGGGCGGCTGTTGCTGCTTTTGTAAAAACGCAGAGATGTTCCTATCCTATCTTACGCATATAAAAACTAGGAAACGACTTAAAAATCGAATGGACTGTAACTGAGTGCTGTTGCTGCCTTTGTGCCAACATGCCATAGTTGACCAGGCGTTGACCGTGCATATAGGAGGGATATTTCCGCTGCGGGATAGGTGCTTGTCCATGCTTGGACATTCCTCTTTTCGCCCATACCTTTCGCTCTGGCCTGGCTGTCATGCCACATGTCAAACGATAAGCCATTTATAGGTTGTTGAGACTTCCTGTAGTTATTTAGGCCAAAAATCCTAATTTATTAACACAAAACCCTAAATCAATTTAAATGCAATTCAACAACTATAAAACTATTAATTAATCAATTTCCAAGGCATTTGAGGGATAAATGATGAAAAGAGGTAGGAAATGGTCATGTTTTGGGAGGGAAAAAGGGGTCATAGAATGGTACCAACAGCAAGTGTCACAGGAGAAGTTTCTGGAAGATTCCATGATCATCCACCTTGTAAACTGTCTCTGCCATTTGTCTACTCTCACTCATTGCACCCTACAGAAGGGCTTTCCAAGATGCATCGCACTTTTTGGATGTGGCAGGTGAGATGCACCGCACCCTTAGCACTGAGCAATCTGTATGGTCTAGTTTTGACCAGTTCTGAGCAGTTTTTCATGGAGAACTTCTGGGAGATGATGTAATCAGCTAACCTTGCTCCTTTAGGGTATGAAGCAACACTTTTAGGGACTCAGAAGCCCTTGTTTTATGGACATATGTGATTGGGTTTGCAGCACCCAAATATGTCTATAACAGTTTCCCCCTAAAGCATGAGGTCGTAAATCTTTTTGATGTCAGGTGAAATGCTTTATCATGAGGATCCGAGGTTTTTCGAACTGGAAGGCGACCTATAATAAGATATAATACAATACATTATCTTCATAATATTTTCATGATCTAGTTGAGGCAGGCATTCCCATGCTCAGCTTTATAAATTCATTCTCATGTACATAGGACAGACAACCGTCTGTGTGGCAGACTGATGATTATGGTGGAGCCATCATCCTTTGGCTTGGATGATTATCTATGCAGCCATGATGTACATTTGATGTCTTTATTTTCCTGAATATATCACAGCCCGGATGGATGAAACTAGGTCCGGGGTCTTCAAAACTCATTCAATCTTCACCCGAAGTACAAGTTGATCCATGTGAAAAGATGTTCTAGAGTCGAACATGGAAAGACATCGCCTGATTACCAACCAATGATGTAAGTTGTTAACAGGCACAAGAGGAATCACCGATAATGATGATGACCCTCAAGGTACGACAGTACAATTCAGGTGGTGTGAAAATGGGACTTGGCGTCGAACACCACGCAAAATCTTTCGGTGGAAGGCCATTGATGTAAACCTGTCACCAGAAGTGAGAAACTTGCCATTGAGGCATGCAAGCTTCAAAGTACTGAACAGGTTGTTCCTAGGTCGACTTCTTGGATAATGAGCTGATGTCGACAAGAAGTGACCCGTCGTAGGAGGGCATTAATGAATCCCACATCTACGACATGGAACGGAGCAAATGATTTTGTGGAGGTGAAAATGATCTGGTGATACAAGGTTCAAGGTGGCGGTCATGAAAGAATGAAGCGTGAAGGTATTGCAGCGGATGAGACACAAGCTGGGTTGGTGAATTCTCTGAGTGACTTCTCTTGAACATATCGGTGACACTGAAATGGATTGGTCGCGTTAACCCAAAAAATGGATGGTACGGTGGACCAATGGTAATATGACCGGTGAACAGAATAACCCAACCTGACTCAATCATGGTGATGGAGTGAAAGTGTCATGTTCAAGAGCGACTTGCTACCAATAAAG
>APFE031134455.1:0-34462 GCA_000404065.3 Pinus taeda
TCTCCAAGTGGGAGATTGTTGGGTATGGAGCATGATTGTTCAGAGGTCTTTGTTTCAGCCAGATGTATACCCCAGGAAGTTTTGTACACCACTCCATGCGGGGGGGCGCGAGGGGGACTTGTCCCCCCCGCGGGGGTCCGGGTGGGCCCATCCCCTCCGGCTGGGAGGTCTGGGGGCCAGCGGTCCCCCGAGGCTAAAAATAGATGTAAAATTACCTTGTAAAAGTATAGTAATTTCTAGTCAATCTGGGCCGTTCATTAGGCGGATGATCTGACAGTAGAACTTATGTTTAGTTTAGGGTTTTTTGCCCCAGAAGGCAACCCCTCTCTTTGTATGAGGGCATTGTATTTGAGGCTGTGAGATAGAGGTGTATTCCGTGTGTGAGCGAAAACAGAGAGGTGAGACTATGAGAGAAAACAGAGGATATTACAACGGCTTTGCTGTAGGTTGTGTCTCTTCATTTTGCTGGATAATAGAAAGGAAGGACTAGCTGTTCGAGGTGGACGTAGCCCAATCTGGGTGAACCACGTATATCTGTGTCTCTCTTGTTTTGTGCGTTTTCTGTGTTTATATTTCTGCAATATTTTATGTGTTGGATTGCTCCGTAATATATAATTTTCTAACAGTTCTCTCATTATAGGCTCTCTCTGCTACCCGAACTCTTGTCTCTATAGTTCTCCTCCCCTGTCTTCCTTCCACTCCCGCACTGGTCTCCCCATCTTCCACTGTACCTTCGTGACAATGGCGACCCCTCCTGCTTCTCCAATTAGCTATTCCTCGCCTGCCCTGGCCACCCCTTCCTCGGGGGCCTCGTCCTCGCCGTCGCCTGCCTCTCCTTGCCTCATCTCCCGGCTCCTAACTACCTTCATCTTCCTCCCGGCCTCTTTTCGTGGCTCTGTTTCCTGTACCCTTCTCATTTCGGCCGCAATTAACATTCCCCTCCACTGCCATTTCATATTCAACTTCTTGGTCTTCGCTATCGTCCTCAGAAACTTCGTATACAGGAATATAAAATTGCTCAGGGCCCTCTTCCAATTTCCCTTTGCCTTTCTTGTCCTGGGCCCCTCGGCTCTGGTCCCCATCTCCAGCTCTACTTCGCATCCATCTCCCGGCCGCCCTCCTCCCTTCTGCTGCCATTCTTTCCTCATTTTTTGGCTTCGGCCTGTGCATCCCTGTTCTTTCTGTCCTGCTTCCTAAACTATGCTCTCTCCTGGATATATCCTGCCACTTATCTCGTCCCTCTCCGGTTTTCCTGCATGCAATATCTCTCCTCCCTCTTCACCACATTATCTTCCTTATACCTCCCTTCTTCATGCACTTAGGCTCCACCTCCCTGTCCGCTCTGCTGTCCCATGTCTCCTCGTAATCATTTCCATATCCTGTGTCTGACATCTTGACACCTCCACCGTCGTTCCTAGGTACCCTGCTGTCCTTTCGCTCCGATCTGTGATCCGTCTCACCACTCCAGTTTCCTGTGTCCATCATGCCTTGAGAGCTAGCTGTGTTGTCCGTCCTTGCACACCATCGCCTCTTAATTGCACTACCTACCACCTTGCTCAACCCGATCGGGTGTCTTGTCCTCGTTATTTCAGACTGTGGTTGCTTCATGATGGTCTTGAGTAATTATATTTTTAAGACCTTCCCAATTTTGATCCGCTTCTAATGATAGCCAGTTCTTGTCCAAACTGCTGGTCACTTTTTTACTCCCCCAATTAGCCAAGAGGTCCGCTGCCTTGTTTCCATTCGGTCTTACATGGTTAATTATTTTATAATATATTCTATTTAGCAATACCGCTATAGCTTGAATAATTCCCGTTGTCCTCCAGCTTTTTGCAACTTTCTCCTAGCTCTTTCCATCCTTCAGTTTTCTCAGCATCCCTATCATGATCTGTGAATCCCCTTCTATCTCCAAGTTCATATATCTGTTCCTTACTGCTATTCTCAAACCTTGGTGAACCGCCCAAAGTTCCACCTCGTTGTTCGTCATCTCTCCTCCCCATTCCGTGAATACCCACCTTGTTTTACCTTTGTTGTCTCTAAATATATCGCCTAAGCCTGATGGACCAGGATTACCCTTCGACGCTCCATCAAAATTCAGTTTTATGAAATGTTCGCCAGGGTATCTGAATTGGTTGGGGCTTTGAGCTTGAGGATTACTTTTGTTTTCTTTCCTCGGGTAGATCATGCTGAATTCCATGTTTAGTTTGGCAACTATTCTTCCTTCATCTTGGCTCATTTTCCAGTCTTCCTCCTCCCATGTCTCTGATAGAACGGTTTCCTTGATCGATTTACACACCTCCTCCCAAGTTCTTTCAGGTTGATTGTTTTTCCCCCTGAAAATCCTCTTGTTACGTTCTTTCCATAGGAACCAGATCACAAAACCTACCGATAAGTTCCAAATCCTTCTTACTACCTGGCTGTGAAATTGTACTTTTCCCCATTGCATTATGGTGTTCCGAATGCTGCTGGGGTCTCTTTTTGTCTTCCCAAAGAGCGATCCAATCTTTTCCCATACGCTTCCTGCATAAGGGCATTTATTTAAGAGTTGCTCCTGATTTTCCTCTTCTCTATTGCATAGGCTACACTTCGATGGTCCATAATACCCTCTCTTCTGGATTTTATCCCAGGTTAGATTCCGTCCTTTATAGACCAGCCATGCGAGGATTGTAATTTTCGGCCACCACTTTCCTTCCCAGATTATTCTCTAGTCCATAGCTCCATCTTCCCTTTCCTGGTTTATTGTCAAGTAGTAAGCTTCCTTCACTGTGAAAGTCCCTTTCATTGATCTTCCCCATCTTAGTATGTCCATTCTTGGTCTAGTCTTAATCTTTCTCAATTCTACTTCCTTAGTGTAGTTTTTCTCCATCTCTTGGGGTATGTTTTCAAACCATTCCTCTGGTTTCCTCCAGGTCCTCCATATTCCATTGGTCTCTTCATTTTTCCAGTAGTCTTTAACATATTCCATACCTGCCATCTTCGCTTTCTGTTTGATCTCTTGTAGGGTCTGAATCTCTGCCATTTTATCTTTCTGCTGCCACCCACCCTCCCAAAATTTGGCATTGCCTCCTCCATGAATCTCCCAGAAGGCATGTTTATTAACCACATCTCGATTCTGACTTGCTAATTCCCATATAGAGGAGCCTTTTAGTACTTCCTCAATTCTTAGTTTACCTGTTGTTGATTCCGGCATGTTATATTTTAGTTCCCATATTTAATCCAAACATCTTCTCCTCCTTGTATCCATCTCCACCATAATTTGGCCCCTAGAATCGTATTTAGCATTTCGGGATCCCTTATACCCAGTCCTCCCTCCTCCTTTCCTTTTACCAGGTTTTTCCATGAAACTAAGGCCCATTTCCTTTGTTGTTTAGGTCCTCCCCAGACAAACTTTCCAAATATTTATTCCAACTTTGTGCACACTCCTTTGGATACTGCTCTGATGGACAAAGGATAGATAGGAATCGACTACAAGACAGACTTTAACAACACAATTCAACTAGCTATGTTCAAGGACCTGAAAGACTAGCTTGTGAGATGCTTCTTTATTTTATCTATCACCTCCTGCCAATTTTTCATCCGGGTTGGGTGTATATCCAGCTGGTTCCCTAAGTACTGGGTAGGAAGGTCCCCCTGTCTGAAGCCCAGATTTCTAGTTAGATGAGCTTTGATGGCCTCAGGGGTGTTAAAAATAAATGTACATGATTTTTCCTTATTAACCTCCATGCTTGAGGCCTTCATAAAGATTTCCAGCACTTTCTTGATCATCCTTACCTCTTTGATAGTTACTTCTCCGAATAACATTATGTCATCAACAAATTGTTGATGCGTTATTTCCAGATTGTTTCCCCAAGGATGTAGGCCTTTGACTCTCTTTTCCCTGAGTTCTTTTTTGATGATTCTTCCAAGCCCTTCAGCTTCCAGTATGAAAAGAAAGTGCGAAATAGGGTCTCCTTGTCTTATACCCCTTGTTGCATTAAAAGTATTCGTTGGGGTACCATTTACCAGAATTGAGAAGATGGGGGTTGAGATCATGCTATATATCCAATCGATCCATCTCTTTTCGAAACCATAAGCTTCAAGCACCATTCTGAGGTATCTCCAGCTCAGGCGATCATATGCTTTTGAAAGATCCAGTTTTATCATCATTCCCCTTTGTTTCTTTTGATTTAGGGAGTGAATCATCTCCTGAGTAACGACTAAACCATCAAGGATTTGTCGCCCCTTGACAAAGCCTGTTTGTGTTGGAGATATGATACTCGGAAGTAAAGGTTTTAATCTTTTTGCAATAAAGGTGGCTATGATATTATAAATAAAATTACATAAAGCTATTGGGCGGAAACCTTGAGCATCCTTTGATTTGTTACTTTTAGGGATCAAGGTTAGAAAGGTCGAATTAATACCTGGCCAGATCTTTTACTTCAGTCTTGATTCCTCGACAGCTTCCACGATTTCCTTCCCCAAGAAGTGCCATCCTGCCTGGTAGAATTCTATTTTGAATCCATCAGGCCCTGGAGCCTTGCCTTTTTTCATATTCATAACCACCTCCTCAACCTCTTCCATAGTAGCCGCTCTCATCAAGGCCTTATTTTGTTCCACTGTTATGATTTTTGGTATCTCCTTGCAGATCGGATCAATTGCTTCTCCCCGTGCCTCTTGCGATTCAGTGAAGATTTCTTTATGATACTCCACTAGGACTTTTTCTATTCCTTCCTGCCCAATTACCCTTTCTCCCTCTATGTTTTTAATTGAGAAAATCTGATTCCTTTGTCTTTTTTGTATCATCACTTGCTGGAAAAATTTTGTATTCCTTTCTCCTTCACGCAGCCACTGTATTCTTGAATTTTGTCTCCACATAATCTCCTCCTGCTTTCTTCTTTCTTCCAGCTGATTAATTATTCTGCCCTCCTCTTTACTCTGTTCTTCATCTCTTCCTTCCCAAATTATCTGCTGCTAGATATCCTCCATTTCTTGCTCTAATTTTTGCTTTTCCTCCATAATATGTCTGAATTCCTCTCTATTCCACTTTCTTATTTTACTTTTAATTTCCTTGAGCTTCAATTGAATGGTATGCATTTTCCCTTTCCCTTTAACTCTACTCTGAGTCCACCATTCTTCCACTTTGTGTAAGAACTCAATATTTCTAAGCCAAAAAGCCTCAAAACGGAAAGGTTTCTTTCCTTTGTTTTTCTTGATATCGATTTCTAATCGAATCGGCCAGTGGTCTGAACCTAGACCAGGGGGGATTTTTGTTTCTATAAAAACATCTCGGTTCAAAATTTGTTCAAATAAGAGAAACCTGTCTAACCTCGATGCTATCTGGTTTCTTCCACCCCTCCTATTGTTCCAGGTGAAGACGCCGTTAGTTGTGGGGGTATCAACTAATCTCTGTTCTGTTATTAGCTCATTAAAATCCTCCATGCTCTGATCCGTTCATCTTATCCCTCCTTTCTTCTCACCTAACTCCCGGATCAAGTTAAAATATCCTCCAATTATCCATAGGTTACCAGGCATAATTCTTCTTATTGCCTGCACATTCTTAAGGAATTCCTTCTGGTCCCTAGGTAAATGGGGGCCATAAACCCCGGAGATGAGAATTCTTTCCTGAAGAGATGTTCATACTCATGGCACCTGCGGCATCTAAAGGGGATGTGTTCATAATCTATTGGCTGCTGCCATATTTCGTCATGGTATTCCACCTCAATATACTCCGGCAGAGGTTCTTCTATGCTCATGTACACACATATCCTTGCGTATGATGTGTATTTTCCTCTTTTGGTCGATTCTGCCACTTTGACAAAAGCCCCGATCGAGTTCCCAATCCCCTCCAGTACCTTCGGGTCCCAAAATTTCGTTGGTAACCCAAACAATCTGACCCATATGGGTGCTGCCAATAACGTCTCCACATCTGGGTTGTATCTATCTTCCCAGTGCCTCATAAATAGACCAACATTGTTCATGAAGTATGATCCTTCCTAAAATATTCTCTCTTTGTCTTCGAGGTTTGCAAAAATGACTGTAAAAAAGCCATTTGCACCAAGTTTTAGGTCTATATGACCTTTTGGCTTCCATCTTAGTTGAATCCATTTTGATAGATCCTCCTCAAATGGCCAAAACCCTATAAACTTACAGATCAATGCATGATCCTTCATATAGCAGCGATAATCTTCCAGTTTATTGTTAGGGATAACGTACCTCGGTTTTTTCAGTGCCCTGGGTAAGCATCTGCCCCCCATTCTTGCTTGCCATCGACTTCGCAAGACTAGTGTGTTTTTGTCATTCTCCTGCTGCATTCCTTACAACCCTCCTCCACTGGTTTCGCCAGCTACCACGTTTTTGAAGGAGGGGATCTCTCCCCTCTCCTGATTTCCATCCATGGTTCCTTTCAGCCCACCCAGTTTCTTTCTCCCTTCCGCTTTTCTGTTTACCCCTGCTAGTCTTTGCTCGCGATTGATTGAGCCCTCCTCGCTCCTCCCGGGCCTCCTTACCTCGCCTCCGTAGCTCTGCTATCCTGATCTTCGAAACCCTAGCCTCACTAACGTCTCAAGTTCTCTCCTACATATATATAAACCTTCCCTCTTTAAACCTTGGTTAAATATATTTAACACATAAACCTTCTATCGTTGGACTTATATATAGAGTTCCATATTCCCGCACCTAAGCCTTTATAAAATAATCACAAAGGAAATAAATACACAACCATACATTTTCCACCTTGATATGACCTTGGCAGATTTCTTGAGTTTTACCTTTATCGCAATCAACGATAGGCTCCTCTGTGGGTCATTAACACATACATGCCTCCTCCACATCCAATATGCAATTGAACTATCAGACTTCAAACTTTATAAACCAACACTCATAACTTCATTGGGTTTGTACCCATTGGTCTTTGCATTATCACGTATCACTTCCATACCCCAATCCTCGATCAAACAACTTACATATTAATCCTCTGTCGTTGATCTACACATAGTAGATCTGATGGTTCACCCCGACTTCAAATAGACCACAAGCATGAGGATTAACCGCTTGATAAATTGGTTTTTCCATTCCTCTCTTGTGCTACGTGTCGTCCACTGAATGGAATTGGATGCTCAACCCTCAATAACACTTAATGTTTCTTCGCCGCCCGAAATACCACTTAAAGCTTGTGAAACCCCCTTTTCACTATGTTGTCTCATGTGCTCTTTCACCGAGCGATGGTTGTTGGTCTATAAGATCAATGGCTATCATCCTTTGTCGCCCATGCCATTGATATATAAAATCCAATGGTACTTAAACTTTGATGACTTGCTTCTTCCTTCGCCCTTTCCTTCATGCCTTTTGCTATTTTGTCGTCATTTCTCTATGGTTTTGGGTTATTTCTTCAGGGTTTTGACTTTTGTTCTTCGACTACCCAATTCACTCATCGGCTTATGTCCTCTACAAATTATTCAGATCTCAGCTTCTATAGGGCTTATTCTATTCCTTCAATTAGATTTAATAATCCATTATGAGTCCTCTAAATCATTCTCTCCTCTTCATGTTCTTCTGGACTCTGCATCTAACCACTGTCACAGAACCTACGACTTCCTATATCATTCGTTCATTAAAAACTCATTTTACATACTAACACATTTATGAAATCATCCATTATATATGTAAATATGAACAAATGATACATATCAAGACTCTATGTCTCTCACAGGCCTAATCTTCAGTACGAATGGCCTCCTTTTGAACTCTGTCCATAGGCTCTCATTTATACCAGAAAGGTTTGTTGAGCTAATCCTAGTTCCATTCCTAAATCTATTGAACTGACTCTTAAATCCTCTATCTTCTACGTACACTTCTAATACCCATTTAATTCCTGAGAGCTCTCCTTAGTTCCTCAAATCATGGAACTACTTAAAGAGTTCTAATTGACTTTAGACTCCTTTGTCATTATTTCCCACTCACGTTCTCATTTATTTGAGAGAATTTACAAATGTCTCACATTAACTAATTATATCACTTAGAAACCTAAATATTACATTAACTTGAGACTTAGGAAACTAATTTCCATAAAACACATCAGCACCCATGTATACTTAATTACAAATGATTTTCTCTTGGGTTGAATGCTCCTACATTAGACTCCCAAAGTGGAAAATATTCATGATCTCCTAATCACGTGTCTTCTGGTTTTTGTCTTCCTCGATCCCATACTTTGTTTTGTAATTTCCCAAATATCTTGTTCCTTTGTTGTTGTTGTACTTATATTGTCTTATGTTCCTTGCTCTTCTCTTTGTTAATCAGGTTCAAGTTCTAATTGATCTTTCTTCATGTTGCTACAATTTTCCTCCATATCGACTGCTTCATCATTAACTTCCATAACTATTCAATATCCATGTTGGCTGATATGGGCCTGAGCCAGGTTCAGAAGAATTGTTTAGCCAAAAAAATCCCGCGGCTATTGGCCCTTTCGGCAATAGCCTACGGAGTGTGGACTGGCGTCTCACCCGACGTAGCATTGGAGGGTGTTGGAACCAGGTTTCTGCACCCTTGGGATGTCTAGATGTGGTTTGGAGGTTTCACACACCATTCCACAGCTTCGTGCTACTGTATTTCATGTAGATCTGGAGGTAGAATAACCCTTACTTTTTATTAATGTGCTATTTATAGATTTAATCTACTTATTATGGTCTTTAGGCAAACATGTATCAGATTTAACCAGTTCATGCACACAGATTCATATATTCATAACATAAGCATATGCACATAGATTCAAATAGTTAAAGTAACCATACAAAAGCTAAATCTGTGATAACTAAGATTTAACCAATAATTTCAGAAACAACTTATCTTTAGATATCATTTTGGGATTCAACTGCGTTAGGTAAGTCATTCATCTATCTTTATTCATTTTCTTCACCAATACATCCAAATCCGCCCTGCGCACTGAGCTGTAGGTGTCCACACACAAAGCTGTGGACTCTCCCAAGCCTCTGTGCACACAGCTGTAGAGCCTCTATCTACTACCCAAACCCTCGACTTGGACTTACAAATGCTTGAAGACTTTCCTTCTCAAAAACCCATTACATATCATATCCAAGATTACATATCCAAAGAACTACATACCTCTACCCTTAGAGCATCACTCTATTTATACCTTTCCATGGACTGCGATCCATGGGCAGGCTAGCTCACTTACATTTCTTTACATTATCTTTGGGCGGAATACCCTTTGACTCAACTTATTACAAATCGCACTCTGCACATCTCGCAGGGTCTTTACGCCATCTTTACCCAAAATTTTGGGCTTCATGCCCCATGACTATTACACAGGACTTCTGCTACCCAACAGACCCAAAACAAAATCATCGTGACTCGTCCTGAGTCACTCAACTGGTGTGGTAATCTTTCTGTGGTGGTCAGTTAGCAGCCTCTGTGCTTCGCTTGTACCGACAAAAAACTCTTCCGTCATTCGCTGTATTCGTTCCATGCGTGTCACTAACACATCAGTCTCTATCTCTACTGGCTCCATAGTGCCATATTTTGTCTACATGTGTGCTACCTGACGCTCTATGGTGGTTGAGACTACAAATGTTTCATCTAGCCATGGATAGAGACGCGCTTTAATCACTGCTTCCTTCTGTCTGGCAGCGTCAGCTTGGATTTTTAGGTCATGGGCCTCCCTTATCTTAGCTAAACACTGTGTAATAGCCACGATATACATTGTTCCTTTGATCACATCGTTACTGGCTGGATGGGATCCTCTTCAAGGTTTATATCTTCAACATATGTGGAAGAACCCTCTTCCTCCTCATCGCTTTCAATTGTCACAGTTTTACCCTTTTCCTCCATTGTGAACTTGCTAAAGTGCAGGTGTCGTGGCGTCCTCCTTACTGGTTCTAGAATCAGAGGGCCCTTCTTCGTCCATGACATCTGAAGTGATTTAGGGAGTTCGGCTAGATACGACATGGATTTCTGTGGATTATTTATGGTAGGGTTTGTCACCTTGAGGATTGCTTGACGATAATGTTTTGGCGATGCTTGAAACCACAAACTTTCTTCTAGTTGCTTGTCATTCATCTTGTTTTTGGGTTGGACCTAGGGCGTCTCCCTTATTGAATAGTAAAGCAAGGTTGTGTGACTCTTACTATGATTATATTTGATTTCATAATTAAAATCGATTGTTTGCCCTTACTGTAGCTCATAAATGCGATTTTGGCAGTTATTTTTTTCCTTAATTACTCGCTGCCCACTCCAACTTGCCTTAAATGGGCCACCATATCATGAATAGTGCCTACAACGATCGCTTTCCATCCTTCCTCCACGACAGCAGATCCCCAGGTACGCAGATACTTGTTTCAAATGTGTGTTGTAGCCACATCGTGAAGCTTCTCGACAACTTGTTTTATAGTCTCACACCCTCTTCCAACTGCATGAGGTAATAGGACTGAGCCCGCTATGGATAGTCAAGTGACCACACACCATGTGCAGGTCTTCCGTTTTCTAACTAGCCCAAGCTACGGTCACCCTTTGCGTTCCCTTTATTCTACTAGTGGATTGCAGTTTGTGCATCCTTGTACTCCCGGGTGCAATCACACCCATGCTAGCGAGGTGGCTACTTGGCATAGTAGTGTAGGAGACCCAACCATGTCTGATCCCTTCATTAGTTCCTTCGTGTAACCCATCTAGGTGACCTGTAATTGTAGCTTATTAATTTCTTCATCCAGCCTCGCACTTTGTTCTTGAAGTCTGGCCCTTGTTTCTTCTAACTTACAAAGTTGTATTTTTCCATGCCAAACAGTTCCCCATAGCTGCTGAATCCTTTTGCAGATGTTGTCACACGTAGAATGGATGGTAGATGTACTGGTTCATCCAGTCGTCGAGAGAGTTCCTTGCCCGACCATGCTAGCCCTCATTCCGCACCGATCCAATAGGGTTGATGGCCACATGATGTGCACTCATATTCTTGGTTGTTGATAGATGACCATTATGTACCAACGTGGCTGCCGCACCCATCCTGCAAGCCATACCTGGAACTACCTTCTACATCTCAGCTTCTGCGCCCCCCATCTGGGTGCACACAGTGCATTTGCTGACACACCAGGTTGCTACAATGCTAAAATTATGGTGCCAAGCTTAACGAACTGCCCCTCATTCGTTGCATCGTTCTCCCCTAGCATTGTCTTTCTTCTGTGGTCATGTGTCACAATGATCGAATCATCATATTATAGTTAAGTGTCGTAACATCGTGCAATTGGTTCTGCCATTGCTCAATCTCGTCATCTAAATCCACTATGTAGGTGCTATTGTGCTCCCATGAGATTCTTCCCTCACCTGTGGAATGCATCTGATTCTGGTCTTACGCTGTTAAATGATAGATACAATCTAGTTCCTTGTCACTCTCCTTGTCAAGCACTAGTTCGGTGTAGTGCTCTCCTTCTACTGTATCCAACATAATTACTACCTACACTAACATTTTTTCAAATGTCATTTTCTGCTGCTTTAAATTAATGATCCCTTTCATGTCTGTGGCCTAATCAGTTCCAAGCAATGCTGGGTAAGGATTACTATCATCAACAACCTCTATTACCTCGAAACCAGTCTATGTACTTATGCCTTCGATGTCCACGGTCACCCCTTGTAGTCAGCGCATATGCACCTCTAGTCCTTTAACGGCTTTACTATCATGTAGTAGCTTCATGCAGGTCTTAAGAGAGGTAGTAATCATGGAGGGGTCCAATCCTGGCTCTGTTTGGTCACTCCTACCTAGAGTAGAGAATTTTTCGAAGCTCTTCTAAGCTTCCTTAGGTGTTTTCATCCCTTGTTTCGACCTAGAGTCAGGTTCCTTTCAAGTTGCATCGCACCTCTTCCCATTTTCTACAATCTCTTTCCGTGTATCACCTCCTATGGTTGTGCCGCTCCTTAATACCATATTTATATGAGGGTCTGCCTCACGTGGTTCCGATTGCATCATCTAGACATTTTGAGTTGGTGTAGGTTGCAATACTCCCTTCTCATGCATCTGGGAAATTAATGTTGGACAAGCTACCATTTCATGATCAAACTGCTCATAATAGGGGCAAGAGATCCTGGTCAGGTTAGTGTCGTCACGAGTGTAGTGTCGTTTCCCTCCATAGATATAATAGATCAGCTATTCGCAGCCCTACCCGGGCCCCATTCGTCTTGCTTGACCGTGTCCTTGAAATCCTTCTCACACTTAAGTCTGCACTCGGTAAGCTGGGGTTCTTTTCATCATTAAGTCATAACTTCGACACCTTTGCTCATCATGACCTACTAATCGACAAAAGTTGTAGCACAACTGTTGCGGGGTCTGGGTATACTTCTGTAATAGGTGTTAGTTATCCATTGCATGCTTTCCACCCACTTGATAAATCTCACACCAGAGCACAAATGTGGCACTTGGTCCTGCTTGTACCTCCACTTTTAACGGCATCGAGCCCCTCACTACCACATAGTTGATGAAGATAGGGTAGTGGTCCTTCTCGTGCCCTCGGCTCTTGCATTTAATATAGCCTACCTCGCCATGTTCCTCTGGTCGAGGAACCCTTTCTTGCTTCAAGCTTTGCATTTATAAACTTAGATTTTGAAGTTGCGCGTGGATTTGCTAAACTCCCAACCCTAGATCTGGTATTAGAGTTTTGTGCAACCTCATTGCTATCTCCAGCTTGGGTTGAGATATTTTGTTGTGATAGAGCCATCCTCAGATGTGGTGTCAGTGATGCCACAAATCACGTGTAGTGTTGCACATTTGTCAATGTAATGTTAGCCTCCCAAATAGTACTTTTTAACCTCTAATCGAGATCCCACGGTGTTTCACTTAACAACATTACGATCTCCTTGAACCCAATAACTGACTTTGTTTCTAATTTTGATCAGCCAAACTCTTTGTTTAGCGCCTCATGGATTGCTACTATTCCCTTGTTCGGATGATTGGTTGAGTATTTTATGTACCACATCAATGTGTGGTCCTCCAGTGCACTAATTATGGTAGCCTTTTTTATATTTTCATTTGTTATGCCTTGAGCGTCCCACAGAGACTTTATTACAAACTAGAATTGGCGTGGTTCCTCATTTCCTACACCCTTAAATATCGACAGCTGAACTGCACTTTCCATACCAATGTTTGGTGGTGGTGGGGTTGGTGTTGGTGTGGAAGGATTTGATGTAGGTGAAGTGGGTGGTGGCATGGACATAGGTGGTATCAGTGGGAAGTGCTACTTGATCAACCGAACCGCACTTCTTGGTGAGAAACTGGCAAGCTCTTCCTCACTTTCCTATGAAATCAAAATGAGAGGACTGTTCTCTGCCCCTCCTACTCTGTGGTAACCTCTTCCTCTCCGTGTTACTCTAGACATCAATAAATGCACATAATCTATTTTTCACACAACAACATATTAATCCAAGTGTTCAATGATTAGATATACATACCTCATGGTCCTTGAAGAAATCACCTTTCTGCTTCACTATAGCTCATAGTTGTATCTATCGGTAACTTAGTGGTAAATCCTCCTATTACTCGATTTAGCCAATGATCTACTACACATGTGATTTTATCTTCGATGGCTTCTAGTCTATGCACCAGTTCCGGAGTCCACACAATAGGTTGATCTAATCTAAACCTTCCTATGCTATCATCGAACCTTGCAATCTACTCGTACAAATCTACTAGAAATGTTGCGAAGAAGACCTTGTGAATATCTGTGTATATATAGCAGTCCAACCAATCTTCCTCCAAGATCCATGGATTTCTGTTTCCCTGAACTACGAACTTGTGGAACTTCAAATCCCACCACTCGTCAATCTCTTTCTTTGTAGGATTCTAGTGTTGCAACATCAGATACCCCTTAGGCAGATCTCGATCCTAGTAACAGAACCATTTGTTGGCTGATATGGGCCTGACCCAAGTTCAGAAGAATTGTTTAGCCAAACAAATCCTGTAGCTACCATCCCTTTCGGCAACAGCCCGCAGAGCGTGGACTAAGGTCTCACTCGAGGTAGTAGGGGAGGGTGCTGGAACCAGTTTTCTACACTCTTAGGGTGTATAGATGTGGTTTTGATGTTTTGAGCATCGTTCCACAGCTTCACACTGCTATGTGGACCCAGAATAGCCCTTATTTTTTAATAATGTGTTGTTTACAGATTTAATCTACTTATTATAGTCTTTAAGCAAACATTTATCAAATTTAACCAATTCATGCACAAAGATTCATATATTCATAACATAAGCATATGCACATCGATTTAAATAGTTAAAAAAACCATACAAAAGCGAGGTCCATGATAACTCAGATTTAACACAGAATTTCAGAAACAACTTATCTTTATTCACTCTCTTCACCAATACATCCAGATCTACCCTGTGCACTTAGCTACAGGGGTCCACACACATAGCTATGGACTCTTCCAAGCCTTTGTGCACACAGTTGTAGAGCCTCTATCTACTACCCAAACCCTCGACTCAGACTTGCAGACGCTTCAAGACTTTTCTTCTCAAAAACCCATTACATATCCAAGATTATATATCAAAAGAACTAGCTACCTCTACCCCTAGAGCCTCACTCTTTTTATACTTTTACATAGACTGCGATCCATGGGTGGGTTGGCTCACTTACATTTCTTTACATTATTTTTGTGAGGACTACTCTATGACTTAACTTGTTACAAATTTTTCTCCACACGTCTCATTGAGTTCTTACCCCATCTTTACCCAAAATTTCAGGCTTCGTGCCCCATGATTGTTACATGGGGCTTCTGCTACCCAACTCTCCATCTCTAGTATATCTTTGTGCTGGTCCATATTCTGCCATTCATTGTCATCTCTTTCTTTCTGCTTCAGGTTGTTGTTGTTGTTGTCTACTAACTCTTCAAATCATTGTTTATTTTCTTCTATCTTTGATCTTTCTATCCTTGTAACCATTTCTCTTGCTCTAGATATCATTATAGAAATTGCCTCTGCTCTGGTTATCATTATAGACATTATCTCCACCCAAACTTCCTGAATATCCTTAAGGATATCTCCCTCTGCAACATATAATTTCTACATTGAATTCTGACTTTCCAGCATTCTCTCCTACAATTGAACATTTCGATTCCATGGATTAAATACTTCCACAAAATCTTCTTCTTTCATTTTTATTTGTCTGCTCACCTGTACCAAATTTCCTCCAGCATCTGCAAGTAAACCTGCACTTACAAAACAATTGTTAAAATTAAAAACATAAGGCTTCTATGCCTTATTTTCCTTTGGGAACAATTTAGTTTGTTGCTCTGTTTCTTTCATCTCTGTCAGCACATTAGTATGATGTTTTGAATTCTCAACAGAATTCATGAGACTGTCAGTTAGCCTCTTCTCCGTACCATCTTCTTCAATGATATCTCTCTGCTTTTGTTCACAATAGTGAACCTATTCTTCCTTAGCCAACTGCTGGTTAACTCTTCTTTGAAAATTTTTGATTCTTACTACCTTGCTTTTATCCTTACCCTCTTGTTCTTTAAGAACGTCCATATCATCTTTAAACAATCTCTATCCTTCCCCAATGACATTCATGGGATCATTTCTTTGGGACAACATTTCTTGAATATTCATTGGAATAAGACTGCCATTTTCCTCCTCTATGACAACTCTATCATTTTGGTGCCTACTCTCAGGTGATTCTTTTGTCTCCTTTTGATTCTGAGAACTTGCCATCTCAGTCTTGATCTAAAAATATTTCAGATTCTACTCCTTCTCTTTGATAAACTCTAAAGTTTGTTCATTCTCCTATGATGTACCTGCAATCATCCATAAATTATTAATTTTAAAATCATAAAACCTGGCGGTCTTACTTGACTCTTCAATCATCAAATTACCTTGCTACTCTGAGTCTTCTACGTGATTTAGCTCCTCATGCTCAACTTCATCTCCTTCCTTCACAAGGAATGGTTCTTGTCTGGTAAGAGCTCCAATTATTAATTTGTCAATGAGTTCTTTCTGTTTTAACAACTCAATAATTTCCTCATTTTAGAGGTCTTCTTCATCATACTCTGCTACTCTAGAGTACCTTTTATCGCCTAAAACACATTGCTCCTCATACATTAGTTTAAGAGCTCTATTCAACATCACTTCAGGGTATTCATCTTTTATAAGATACTCCTCCATGCTTTTGACAGCTTCACAAGATTGTCTATCCTCTCCTATTCATCCTGCAAGCACACCAAAACTATTAGGTTCAAAAACACAAGGCTTGATGGCCTTATACATCAACTCTTCATCTTCAGTCAGCATCTCTTAATATTGTTTTAAACTATCCCAATAATCCATGAGATCTTCACTTGATCTCCATTCTTTATCTTCAGTGTAGTCTTCAGCTTCTCTTAGAATTTCTCCCTGTTATGGTTGACAAGTGTACTCTTCCATTTCCAACTCAACTTCCTTGAGTTTTTCCCTCAGCCACTTTACTTGCTTTTGTTGTAGCCTTCTCTACATCTCATGCCATTCCACTGGCTTTCCTCAAATATTCTCCTTAACTCATCGAGTTGTTCTTTTAACTCGACAATCTCTTTGTTAATTTCCTCTTCACTCATCATTTTTCCATTTTCCTTGGCATCCTCTTTCTTCATCTTTCTTCTATTGTGGCTTCTCCCTGAACCTTTGCTATGACTATCAATAGTCATCTTATTCTTCTCTTTCTTTATGAGCTCCTCACTCATTTGCAACAAGCCTCTACAACAGCTAGTCCTCCTTGCTGCATTCTTACCTCACGAAGCTATCCTCACTCAGTCTTTTGGTAAGCATAGGTCTTCTATCTGGAACCTCCTCTCGAGCAACACCTTTGCTCCTTCTAGGCTTCTGAAATCTCTCACTCTCTCTTGAGAACACTTTAGTTGTCCTCTCTATCCAATCTCTTATTGGACTCTCCAGGTTCACTGCCACTTCTCCTTCACAGTGTTTTGCTTACTCTTCCCTCAAGAACACATTTGGTTCTCCTTTCACAAGTTCTCTTGCTCTCCTTTGCTGAGATGCTTCATCTACAACTACAATCTTCAATTTCAATTTGAAACAAAACACACTATCTTACCTCCAAGATCTATGTATGACCTTATTCTCCCATTCTTCTGCACTTTGAACAGATTGTCCTCTATTTGGTCTCCAAGTTCCTCTTTCCTTCAGAACTTGTACTAAGCAATCTTGCTCTCACTTTTCTTTAAGGAATCCTATGTTCTTGTCTACTCCAAGCCTCTACTGGAACTAATACAATCTACCAAGATCTCCAAAAGTTCCCCTACAATATTCTGTTGTATCCTCTATCATTCATCAATTAACTTATGCACATTACCTTCTTCTGTGTGCAAACTCCTTTTCATAGGAAATATTTCCCCACTCTGATTACAATTTTTCTCTGATACCACTAATGATGGCAGGATTACCGGCTTACACTCATAGTATGCATAAAAATGCACGAGCACATTCTTCCTAGGAATTTAACTCTGAAAGGAGTCAAATCATCAACCATAAATGGTTAAGGCCCTCTTTTAGTCTCATGCGGAATGATTCATTGACTTAAAAACGTCTAAACATTAACCCACCTTTTCATTTCTATTTGAAATTAATCACTCTACTTTAAGCCTCATTAACCTTTATTTCTAAATTTCATTCAAATCCTTCTTATCGGGAATTTAAAACCCTTTCATAACCTTTTTACTCACATATATATAACCCTTCCCTCTTTAAACCCTCGCTACATATATTTAATGCATAAACCTTCTATCATTCGACTTATATTTAAATTTTTGTATACCTGACCCTAATCCTTTATAAACTAATTAGAAAGGAAATATATACGAAAGCGTACCTTTTCCAGCTTCGTATGGCCTTGGCACATTTATCGAGGTTTACCTTTATCGCAATCGGCTATTGACTCCTCTGCAGGCCATTAACACATACATGCCTCCTTCGCATCTAATATGAGATTGAACTATCTGACTTCAAAATTTATAAACCCATGCTCATAACTTCATTGGGTCCACACCCATTAGTCTTTGCATTATCACGTGTCACTTCATACCCCGATCCCCGATCAAATGACTTGCATATTAATCTTCTGCTGTTGATCTACACATAGTAGATTCGATGGTTCACCTCGACTTTGGATAGACCATGAGCAGAGGGATTAGCCACCCGATAAAGCCGTTTTTCCCTTCCTCCCTTGTGCTACATGTCCTCCACTGAATGGGATCGGATGCTCAACCCTCAATACCACTTACCTTTTCTTCGTTGCCCGAAATATCACTTAATGCTTATGAAACCCCCTTTTCACTGTGTTGTCTCCTGGACTCTTTCACCAAGTTATGATCGTTGATCTATACGATCGATGGCTATCATCCTTTTTCGTCCATGCTGTTGATCTATAAGATTCAACGGTACTTAAACTTCGACGACTTGCTTCCTCCTTCACCCTTCCCTTCATGCCTTTCATTGTTTCTTCATTATTTATCTATGGTTTTGGGTTATTTCTTCAGGGTTTTGACTTTTGTTCTTCTACTACTCAATTCACTCCTAGGCTTGAGTCCTCTGTGAATTCTTCACATCGCAACTTCTACAGAGCTTACTCTGTTCCTTCAACTAGATTTGATAGTCCGTTATGATTCCTCTAAGTCATTCTCTCCTCTGCATGTTTTTCTAAACTCTGCCTGTAACCACTATCACAGAACTTATGACTTCATATATCATTCATTCATTAAACACTCATTTTGCATACTAACACAGTTATGAAATCATCCATTGTATATATAAATATGAACAAATGATACATATGAAGACTATCTGTCTCTCACAGGCCTGATCTTCAGTATCAGTGGCCTCCTTTTGCACTTTGCCCATAAGCTTACATTTACACCTGAAAGGTTCATTGAACTAATCTTGGTTCCATTCCTAAATCTATTGAACTAACTCCTAAATCCTATATCTTCTACATCCACTTCTAATCTCCATTTAATTCCTAAAAGCTCTCCTTAGTTCCTCGAATCATGGAACTGCTTAAACAGTCCTAATTGACTTTAGACTCTTTTGTCATTATTGCCCACTCATGTTCTCATTTATTTGAGAGAATTTACAAACATCTCACATTATCTAATTAAATCACTTAAAAACCTAACTATTTCATTAACTTAAGAATTACGAAACTAATTTCCATAAAACACATTACCCTCCTATGTCTACTGAATTACAATGATTTTCTCTTGGGTTGAATGCTCCTGCATCACCCATCAACCTAGTCGAATTACAATTTCCAAAATTAAGGTTTCTACACATCAGGCCCCTCTCGACATTGTCTTCTAGGTGTGAGCTCATCTTCAAGGTCCTCTGGTTCAAGTGATGTATCTCTAAGAAAATATTTCCATCACCTTTCAGCTAATTTGAATCAACCTCTATACCCTAATCTATTTGCTATAGGGAGTGACCTAGCCATTGTCTCAAATATTTTTTATTGTTTACCAGACAGTACAGTCTGTCGATATATGGAATAAAATGATCTCTTAAAATATCCTATGTGGAAGGAGCCCATATCTCGACCTCCCCTCTGCTTGATAATCTTTTGGTTGATTCAGTTTGTTCTTGGGAATCTAAAGAACCTAATGTGTTGAGCTACCAATCTATAATTATTTAGACATTAGATCGAATACACAATATTTTCACTGAGATTTTTCTGTTCAAAACCAATGATAACCACATACATCCACCTAAAAATCTTATGAAGCTACCAATATTTTATGACATGTCATTTGAAGGTTCAAAATTTTGTCAGGACGATGAGGTGCTTTAGCTTCAGCTGATGGTTATGTAAGGCCCTTGTGCCCTAGATAAAGCCTATGAACATTTTCAAGCTATGTTTTTTGAAAATAGGGTTACTACATTTGAATCCTCAAGGATCTACGTTGCACCTGGAATGAACCCCTATTTTCATAGTTATCAAGTTGATCATCCTCTATAGTAGGATAGGCTTTCTAATCGAATTAATCTAGTGGATTCCTTTACTAGCTGGAAATATCTTGCCTTGCTTGCATTGGGTTTAGGGTTAAGCATGAACGGATGTATGTCATGGCTCAATGACTATAAAATTCAATCTTGTGATTCGGTTTACCATGTTTGGGTCGCAATATTCTTTGAAATGTATTTTCTAGCACGTTTCTGTGTAAGTAGACAAGATTTTCTATCTATTGTGCATGTTGTACACGTAAGCATTTTCTATCTATTGTGCATTGTTTTCATCTTTGTTTTTTCAGGTCAAGAACTACTGTGGTGGCTGCACTGGAAGTTTGATTTCACATGACCCGATCTCCTATTTGGTTAAATTAGGATTGAAGGTTTAGATTAGTTAGGATTTATGTTTTTCTTATTCATTTTCTGATGAGAATTTTCTTTACAATTTAAATCTGTTATGTTTTGTTTTCCTTACTGTAGGTGGTTTAGCTTCCTGCTTTTCAATTTTACATTTCCTTGCATCCACACTCTTGCATTGCTCGTTGTTGCATAGCATAGATAACAACTTTGCATAGTTATTTTATCTATAATTGCTGATCTCTTTTGCACATAGCATTATATTGCATCATAAGCCCTGGCTACCACATTTCATCATACATCTCTTTTCTAGATTGGCAAAAAATCACCTTTGACTTAACCTAGAATTTCCTTTATATTTCATATCACTGCATGAGCCTTCGTGAACTAGAGGCTTTCAAACCTTGGGTATTATGAATAGATTTCTGAATCCTATCTATACTTTCTCAAACCTTCAAGTGATTTCTTCGACCTCTTCACACATGTTGAGACCGCAGGAGAGTTACCTCGCAACCTAACCTTATTACTAAAACCCTAACCCTAAATATTATTTAAAGTTGTGATGGTTACACCAATGGGTAGCTTCTCTTATAACCAATCATCAAAGTTGCCTCTGGGATATCTCTCATATGAGTCTAATTTGTTAACTCGGAAAATAAAAACAAATTGCTCATGGGGAACCCTAATCGGTTTGAATGACCTATACCCATAACTTGCAACTTGTGCTCAACATGGTCTTGTTTGATGGTTGGTGTTCTTTGTTCACTCGTTAACTAGAAATGAGATGTGGAATATGGGCTTGAGGGAAAACCTAAATCAGGATATCTCTTAGTTTTTGTCAAACATGAAGCAACCTCTCTTGCTTGTAAAACATGTTGGGATCCCTCATCCACCCTGGCACAACAAATGCCCCGTAATAAGTGAAAATACACACATAAACGCATATGAAATTAAATAGAGGGTAAAGGATTGAGAAAAGCTTCCTATGCAGAGAGGTAATGTAATGACTCTGCCGAGGTATTGACCAAGCTCGCTGACAGTGGAGCAACGTTTGTGATTTCTTGGAGTAACTCCACTGGGGTACTATCTAGGCCCATTGGCAGTGAAGCAACGCCAAAAACTTACTTTTAACATCCTGAATATAATAATACCTCTACCTCGTTCTTTGCATCATCATTGACTACTAGTAAGTGTGAACTTCTAATTTCATGTTTATTGAGTAGCAAGGCCTAGATGAGACACAAAGGGAAGGCATATCGACATAGGTCAAGGAAAACCAAGAGGCACCCATAGTAATTGTTGAATATTCCCTTGCGTATGTATCAAGACACGACCTATTACAAGGATGTGGGTAGAGATGCTGGATTCTACCAGTGGTTCACCAATTGTTATAGCCACTACAAAAACAACCAAAATTTTTTGGCCATATCCAATATTTTTGGATCCTCCCCCCTCGCTTCCTTTCAAGGCTAAACACATATGCTCATAATTTGAATTGATTGAATTATTCCAGGATCTAACAACCATCAAACCTGATGTCTTCTTGTTGCGTACACCAGTTATTATCCATCTTGGTCCTTGGAATGTATTAGGGTTTGCAATGTGATTACCATAAAATTCTCCCCTAAGATTCACAGTGCTCATCTTATGAAAATGGTGGAAACACTCCTTATCACCGACCATACCTTTCCTCCACACCTGTTCCTTAACTTACAGTCTTATTTCTGAATGCATGCTAGGGACCAGATGATATATCAATGTCGCTGGCAATTAATACACCCATTAGAATGATCAGATGATGAAATCCAAGCATGTCTTGCCCAACTCACACAATTCATGACACCTTAATTTTAATTTTTACATATGCGCTCCTTCAATGGATGATTTTATCATTGTTTATTTTCCATACATGAAGACTATTTTATTACTATTTATCTTCCATGCTCTCATTCATGTGGGTTAAATTAAAGAAATGTTTTATCTCATTTTCATGAAGGAACTAGATGAAAGGTGGATTGGTACACATCAACCAGTGCAACATTTATATGAAATAATTCTTGAAGTGACACAACTCAAATCTTGTGTTAATGAAATATTATTTCCTCCAAGGGTTTTATGACATTTCTTCTAAAGCAAGGTATCATTTTAAGGAAAACACAATACTATGGATGAGTCAAAGTTTCACAGATTCGATATGATGGTAATTGGAATCAAAGAAATAAGGCATTTTCCAAGGTATATTCTTAAGTGTGTGTGTCAAAAGGGCGTAAGTAGAATTTTGGTTTTGGTGACATGTTATTGCATAACCTAAAATATAAAGGCTATGGAAGTCACATACACCATGGATGTAAATGTTAGTTGATACTTCAAGCATGGTTGTAAATTAATGGAAATTAAATGGAGTTGGCATGGATACCCACCCACCATTGTAGCATCAACATCGAAAAATTCTTTGAAATCAAACAACTTTAATGTCATGTCGTTATTTCCCAAGGCCTGGTATCAATTATTGATCTGAAAGACAAATGAAATTTGTGAAGGGCCTTTCAATAATAAATATCCATGATTGGGGATCACAATCAATGTTAATGTCATATTATTCTTCTAAATTTGTATTCAATTCGACGACTTTGAGAATACAATGCTATATGTGATGATGAAGCACCTATATAAAGGAAATCACATTCAGCTAACAACCAAACAAGGCATTGATCAGGTACGCTAAGGTTGTATTCCAAAGTGTGTTGAGGGTATATAAGTTGGACATTAATGCATTTGCTGGTGCTAATACATGTATGCAGTGCATGGAGAATTCAGAATGACTCTGCGCTGGCCAAGACATGTACATGGAAGGGAACTTCATGAGTAGAGATAGCACATCATGGTTGGGAGACATGTTCATAAATGGAAGCCATTCGAAATGAAAAATAGGGGCATCGAGAGACCAAAACGATCTTGTGACAATAATATAACTAATGCATGCTACAAGAAATTATGGCATGAGTGGCACACAAAATACCTTGAACTTAGATTTCGAGGTTTGGATGCATTGGTTTAAGGTTTCATTTCGGGAGTGTTTCACTGCATGGCAACTATGCGACCTCTTCCAAGGTCGCTAGGTCATAGAATGGCCTCGTGGAGAAATTTTGTAGGTATGAAACCAGTGTTTTTCCATGACCATGCGACTCCTCCCCTCCCCATAAATCACTGGTCCCTTTTTTGCCACTGTCCTCAAGTCACAACTTGCAACCTCCCATCATGTTACTCAAAGGTAGAGTCGTACCTCATCACCTTAGGTAGGACACCGAGGGGTACGACTAACTATGCTTTGTGACCATGTGACTCTAGGCAAGTCATATCTTCGCAAAAGTCGCACTTCGTAAGAAGCATTTATAAGCAACCTATCTCGAATGAAAGATTACGACCTCCAACAACTCAAGCTTCCACCCAGTCACATTATCGCAAGGACCTACTTATTCATAATGACCACTAGAATGATATCTGTGAGAGGGAATAAAGGAAGAGTCATCACAGTGTTGCAATAAGTTATGTTGACTCCATGAACCATCCAATGTGGGCGGAGAGGGATAATTCAATGCACAAGGGGGATTGTTAAATCACAGTGGGAAGGTGAAGAAATTCATATGAGAGGCATCACATTTCTGTAATGCACCGGGACCAAAATTTCGTTCTCATTTCCTTCATTAAAATAAAAACGCTATGCGCATAGTTGTAGGATGCATGGTATCACCACACGTAAAATGATTATAAGCTATCGAGACCTAATGGCCAGCCTACTGTATGCATGCATTAAAACTAATAAGCATGTTCTTCAATTGTACATTCATCCACAGACTCGTATTATTGTAAAAAGTCATAAGGCTCAGCTGATCAATACTATAGGTCGCAGAGTCGCATCTCATTACCTAAGGCAAGATACCGAGGGGTGCGACTAGCTATGCTTCACGACCATTGTGACCCCGATGAGTCTAACATTTACTTAAGTGGTTGAGCCACATTCCAACATGTAGCCAGGAGATGTGACTTTCCCCCAATTCCATTATGCAACCTCTCCCAAGTTACTTGGTTGCAAAATCATGCCCAAAGGATCCAACAATGGGTACGACTTGCCCCCTTTAGCAACTATGCAATGTCTCTTCAAGAAGGAATCGAAGAATCAACACACTAAGCAATCTACCAAGCCCGTATTTATATTTATATCAAAGAGTGAAGGATACAAATTCGAGGAATTGGAGATGGTTCATGACTTCAATTAAAGGAAAAGCTTTCTCCCACACTAGAAACGTGGCATGAGAAGCATAATTGTGGCTGTTGATGATGGATGCAAGCTCACTAACCTTGGGTTCCTTATACACTTTGTGCATCCATGAATACTTTTCAGGCAGTGCAAGGTTCAAATGTTTGTAAAATATTGTATTATTCGAAGACAATGGCCAAGGAATTTGACTGGAGACTGTTTCTAGTGCTTATAAACATCGCAATGCAAAAATTGATCAACATGTAGGTGAGGATGAAAAGGGAGAATGAAAGGTAGTATCGCAATAATAATCTGACCCATTAGGGAGAGTGACCGTTTGTGGCACCTCAGTCCCACAACATGGAGCAGAGCATCACACAAATTTGCGACCATGATATTGTAGGAAATTTCAAGGCTAAGAATTCTTGTTGATTATTGATTATGATATTTATTTCTTATATTTCATCAAAACACTTTTGTCTTGATTCTTAATTAATGATTGTGTACATGTGTAAGACCGAAGCTTCAAAGGTAGACCCCTACCATCTATACATACACTTAAGCTGAATTGGTTGCTAAAATGACCCAAGGGATCGATGTTGCAGGAATGCATGATCCTAGCCAACAACAGATGTTGTAGTCAATCTAGCACGAAGGACAAAAGGAAGGTAGAAAGGTGTGAGTCTATGAGTAAGATTTAGGATGTATCATAAATCTTCCATAGCAAGCCAGGTGGTCCCTTGCGGATTCCAAGAACTTCTCACTAAACTCCAAGGCACATTACCAAATTAATGAATGCGAGTGAAGCATAGTGGCAAGAGAATAGGTCAATTCAAGGACCAAGCATCTACATCATCACGACATATGAACAACAAGCATTCTAGGCTTTCCAATAACACTCTACATCCTTTCCCTTCTCTCCTTCATCATAATGCAAATATCGCCAATCATTATATCAGCCACTATGTTAGGACTTATGTGCGCATGTGACAATCATTTTGGCTCAAGAAAGAAGCCGGTAATTTCAAGAATCATGAGGGTAACTAAAAGGTCATGAGGGAAGGCCAAGGGTCATGGTAGGTGAATAGTTGCCTCATCTCTATAAATTTTCCCTCAGGCCTCACTACATTGGACTTTGGCACTTGAGTCGAAGCTAAGACTAGAGATAGCTAGTTTATGCTTGAGAGCTAGAGCCACTAAGCACTTGGCATCTAGCATAGCGGATTTGCAGTGGGCTAGGGTTCTGGCATTAGGCAATGATATGAGCAGCCCATGTTCCATTATTGGGTTTTGACCAATTGCATGATATGTATTTGAAATTGCATCAATATTAATAATATGTTCTTTACCTTTGGCACTGATTCCCGTGCTTACTCATGGTGGTTGTATTAGTTGTTTGGTACTTCACTACATTTTTTTGTGCACTTTCATACACATAATATGTTATGGACTAAGCTAAGACTAGAGATATCGCGTTTATGCTTGAGAGCTAGAGTCACTGAGCTCTTAGCAGCTAGTAGAGTGGATTTACAATGGGGCTAGGGTTTTGGCATCAGAGAACGATATGAGAAGCCCATGTTCCACTATTGGGTTTTCACCAATTGCATGATATGTATTTGAAGTTGCATCAATATTAATAAGAAATTCTTTATCTTTTCACTGATTCCCATGCTTACTCATGGTGGTTGTATTAGTTGTCTAGCAATTTACTACTTTGTATGTGCGCTTTCATACACACAATATGTTATGGACTAATACATAGTGGTTTCATGTATGTTTCTCTTTTCAATCTGTGTTTGCTTGTTTCTTTCCATGCCAGTGACCTATTGTGAACTACTTTGCAATTGACTTCTCGCATGTTCTTGTTTATTGTATGATGGGGTTTTAGCTTATTAATCCCTCTAATGGTATATATGTTCTTATTGTTGTTGAGAATTGTTTGTACCTATTTCTGTAATTTGTCAATCTTGGGCCGATTTTGTTTCATTTCTTGAACATTTCATTCATGTCCCACTTGAACACCTTCTCATTTGATAACCAAGAGAAAAAACATTGATGGCGGTAGCAGGGCCCACATACCTAATGGGGCTCTTATCCCAAACAGTGTGAAGTAGGTTTGGGACTTCACATCTCGAAGACCCCTTAGTCATTGGCGGTACATTATGACTCATCAACACAACCCTAACCTAGTAATGGGATAGAAGCATTAGGGTGGTTGGTATATGGGTGTCGTAGATTGACAAGTGTCATTTATGTTACATAAAAAGAAAATAAAATAAAAAATTATATGTTTATTTAAGATAAGAAAATATATGTGTATGACTTAATTGAACCAAAACGGTTAACAATAAATATGATATTATACCATGAAATGTGCCTTGGTCATTCAAAAATGTGAACCTAACATTAAAAATAATAATAATGTAGTATTAGGAAAGGAAACTATATATAAATAAATATAATATCACTGCACACCTTCCTCCCTAAGTTCCTTCGAAACGCTAGAAAATCCATACCCTTCCATGAAAAATAGATCTTATAGCATGAAGAGGTGCAATGTTAAACAAGGATTCTATCACCCTAGAGAATTCACAACATCTTGTCCCTCTAAATGTGAGCTAAAATAAGGTTAGATCTATTGAGATGGACTTAGTTTTTCAAATCCATGACAAAGTTACAATAATATGAAATAAATTTGTTGGGAATGAGTTAGGTAATAACCAACCAAATTAAAAATAGGGGTAACCAAGAATAATCCTAGCCCTGGGAAAAGTTGGAGCTAGCAAAATTTTAAAAATTCATTTAAATTATGGCCTAGAGTTCTATGAAGAAAACCTCTCTTATGTCAACACATAGAATCCAACCGTCAATTTGAAATTTATTATCTAGGGAAGAAAACCCACTGATTTTCAACATTTTGATATGAGAGGTGGAAAAAATCCATGCTATAAGTGGATGATATTAAAAAATATTCATGCAATATAAATTAAAAGAATTGAAGTGAATATTCAGAGAAAAAAACTAGAGCTATGAACAAAGTCATTGTCAAACCAATTATAAAAGATTTGATGTAAGGGAGGTGATAATAATTTCAATTATTGCACTTTATTAGGTTCTGATTATTGTACATAAGGTTCCAATTACTGTACTTAAGGTTCGAGAGCTTTATGTCTTGATAACTCTCTTCCCTTCCCATAGGTGCCATCTTTCACTATGGTTGGGGATGAGGAAGAAACCAATGGGTGGGTGTAGTGCAAGGGAAACCCACTTCATGAACTTAACACTAATTATTAACTATGATCAACTCCCACATAACACCATAATAAAATGTTATATCCTATCTATGGGAAGGGGTCAGTTCCCTCTTTTGTGGATGTATACCCACCATTGAGAGAAATATCCTAAACAATGATTTGATCACAAGAGTCCCTTAGTAGTCTTCCTTCCACATGTGACCAAAGATGATTCAATATTATTTCCAAACGTTGCATCCCCTAGCTAGACTAAACTATATTTTTATATAAGCAACTATATGTGCTACTATTCTAGCCAAAAAATTTACCCACTTTATACATACCACCCTCCAATCTCTATGTATTTGCTCATTTTATGGATCTATTCTAAATAGAAGTTTCTTTTCCATTGGTGATTCTCGTTCTATGATAAATATGTGAAAGTAGTTTTTTTTATAGAATATGTAGACCTTTTTCTAAGGAAAAGAGCTCTATGAAATTAGTACTATCTATCCTCATGAAGCCAACATAAACGTGAAGAATTTTCCCTTGAGAATTTATGAATTCTCCTCCTTCTTTTAAATTTCTTCATAGGGACCATCCAAATAAAGTTTAAGAAAACTAGAAGGAAATAAAGGCCAAAAGGATGGGATAACATAAATAGGGGCTGAGAAATAGTAGGAGAATGAAGGATGGAGGTCAAGAATCCAAAGTAAGTGAAGCATATTTCTTTCTCGAGGATTGTAGATTCAATATTAAGCGGTTAAAGGGGAGATGCTGACAATTTAATGAATGATTTTAAATATCAAGTGAAAAATAAAATCTACGGAGGTGGAAGATTTTTTAAAAGTATTATTAATTTTTTTCCACATAACCCATAAAATGAAACTTGGTAAGAATTTTCATGGACAAGGGAGAAGATCCACATTCTCTTATGGTTGGTTTCAAGCCTATTAATTATGTGATTATATAAATAATGTGGCCATTAAGTCCAATATTTGAGATGAAAAATAGGAACCATTGAAGATATGGCCAGCCACATTTAGGCTACTAGAGTAGCCTTTGCAAATTGAAGGGACCTCAAATCCTCTTTGTTGTAATTTATCTCAAGTAAGAGTTTTGTTTTACGATAAAAACTAAAGAAAAAGAGTGACCTTACACCATAAATGTATCTTCCATAATGTCAACCCATTGGTACTAATTTCTTGTCCATTTGATCTTTTAAACTATCTTATATATTCTTTTAGCTAAGAGTTTCCCTCTAGCTTGTGACCCCATCTTCGAATATCTTGTTGTGATTGAATATTTATTTTCTTATTCTCTAGATCATATTCTAATGATTGAGGAATGGAAAGGTTAGTTTCCATGAACCATTGAGAGGTGAAGCAACATTTCATTGTGGATCTCTAATTCAAATATGATTCCCAATAAAGTGTAGCTTTAATTATCTCCTAGAATTGAGAAAATCATAAAATTTTGTGAGTTACTTAACTAATTGAGCTTAGGCTATTATTGGGAGGAATCCCTCCAAAAGAGAGTAGTTTTTCCATCTATGATTGCTCAAAATCTATGATCGTGATGACTTTTCAAAGATGCATTCTAAAGATGAGAACCTTTGATATTTCCTTCCATTCAAACAAGCTTTGATTCCTGAATACTAGGGGTGTATTCGCTACTCTAGGTTACGCTCCATTAAATACTTGAACTTTTGACCCATCTTGACTAACTTTTAACCCCTATTTCTCGACTGAAATTTATGGTTCTATTAGAGGAAGACCTTCAGTATTTTCTCATAGAAGCCATTATTTCAACAAGAGGAATAGTTACCTCTCATGCCCAAGGAGAGAGGCCTTTTTGGTTCAATTTTGAATTGGTAATTGAGTGGAGTCTAGCCATTTACTTTTCCTACACAATGTTGTTGTAGGAGGATAAGCCACATGTTAAAACCATACTAAAAAGAGGAGAGGGGTACTAAATAAAACCTTAATTGTTCTTATTAAAGGTTAAATCACTTCTTTGACACTAGGTTTGGAAACACTTGTCTAAGGATATGTTTTTAGCTTATTTAAAGAAAAAGGTGAATTTCAAAGATGTAAGAAACTTTCTAAGGTTCTCCTCATTCATATTGTTAAGGAGGGTAAGTTATTAGAAGCTAGGCTCATAATCTATTTTATTTATAGTAATGTCTTAGGAAATATTTGCTTATAGACATAATTTATCATATATAGAGATCTATTGATAAGCCACATTACTAGTTTGATATTTTTAACATCATTTCGAAACCTCATTTGATTCAAATTCAAGGCTTCTTCATAATGAACAGCATTGTTATGCATGGTAGTAATTATAATCTCTTTTAAATTTGATTGACATAGAAAACATAAGAGATTAAGGCTTTTCTTTTAGATCCATTTGGTATAAAATGAGTGCGAGTAGATTTATTGTTGAAATTTCACTTAAAAAGTTAAGAAGAAATATTATGTCTTTGATTTGAGTGATCAATAGAATAGAATATAAGAAAAAAATCATGGTTTATTAGAAATTTTTTGAAGATGGGAAATCATTAATTCCTCTAATCATATTTAGCATTAGGAAGTAGGAACTATCCAAATAGTATAGGTTTTCAATATTTCATTACGGATGATAATAATAAAAAGATTCACTAAAAAAATTAACTTAACACTTAATTAAAAGTAATTCATTCTTTGATTATAATGGATTTGAGTTGACTCCTACCACCACAATTAAATATCCAGCTTATTTCTAAAAGAGTTGCCTAATAATGTTTCCATTTAGAACCTATTTTGTACCATAAAAATAACAATTTAACCACTTTACTTAGAAATATTAAAAAACCAAACTTCACCTGTACATCAAATAAGATCAAGTAAGATAAATAGATTAAAAATGATATGAAAAAACGTAATTATGATTATAAGTTTTAACATAATTATGATTATAAGTTTTTATCTTATCCCTTTTACAAATATGAAAAACGCACTCAACATTTCCATTTTATTTAATTTATAAAATCAATACAATGTTAAATCCACTCTCTTGTTTCAATATTTTACCTTTCACATGCTTGGTTTTCAAAGGAATGGATTGTACTTTGGTTAAATAAAAAATTTTCATCGTAGTAACTATTTTTGTTTAATAGGAATGAGTTCAATTGAAAGTTATGTGATATAGTTAAATAAACACTGTTCTTGATAGAGACTATTCTAGTTGTGAAACAGTCTAATGCAATTAATTATTAAATTTAGAAGAAATTTACGTAAAGAATAACTAGAAACATGTTTCAACTTTCAAATATACCATAACTTGTCCACTTTTTAGAGCCACAACCACTTCCATATCTATATAGAAGTCCGGTGATGTCCATCCTTATGAAGTGCATGATGTAAGATATAAACACAGTAAAGAACAACAGCGAGGACGATATAACCCTGTTACAAATTAACGAATGTTAAATATAAAGCCAGCTCTGACACAGTTTGAAAATGCCAAGAGCTTGATAATTCCAAGAGAAGCGACAGTATGCAAATATAATACCAGGAGTCAACCATAGAATTTACTCTATCCTAGATAACGAACAGTATGAAATTGAAAATCGAACAAGATAGGATGAGTAGCACTGTGCATTCCCAAATCGATCCAAGACAGCAACACCACCATTGATGAATAACGTTTCATATCTGGAAAGTTGAATAAAAGATGCTAAAAGCACAGCGGTGAAGTTAAATTTTACGTTAGTTCTACAAATAGTTTGAGAACTTCTCAAATTATAGTGGTTTGAAAGTCGTTATGGGCATGAGGCATACCACGTAATGCACAGCTTCATGCTGCAGGCATTCTATGGTTCACCCCATTCATTCAGTAAAATCGGCTGTCCTGTACAGTGAAGCAAAATTGTATTTTCCGCGAACAAGTGGAACGTTATTTATTATTAGTGTCATTGAGAGGCCGTATATCAACTCAACTCATCCGTATATCAACTAATCCAGGAATTGTCTGGATGATTAAAAGGGATTGAAATTTAGGCAAAAATATTTCAAAAAAATTTGTAGAAAAAATGTTTGAATAGTGGTTTTGATAGTGGAAATAGATTTAGTCCTAAATCATCTAATATTTTGAAAATTAAAACTATAACTTGGAAAAATCCTTATCAATTTTTCTCTAAATATAATAAAAATTTCCATTCGGAGCAACTCCTGGGCCTCGTTAGACACCATGCATCGGATTTCAAAGTGCGTTGAAAAACTGACGCGAGAGGCATGTTCAAGGTGGGTGGGGATGAAAATAGTTTTTTTGGTGGTGTCAGTACATGTACCTTCCTTAAATATTCCTCCTCCTGCTGCCATAGCCGGTACTGCGTCAGTGTAACCGCATTCATCATTACTGATTCCTTCATTTATTTGCAAATGATAATGGTCCTGTTGAGTGGAAAACTGGGTAGCCGGCACAATAGAAAAGTAGGATTCCCCAGTGTTACCCAACGAATTAGCTGTTTTCTCAGAAAGCCCGATGATTTCTTTAGACTGATCAGTCTTACTCTTTTCTGAGCCAGATTTAGAGGTCTCTCCAGAGTGAAGATGGCGTTGCCGTTGCTTGGTTCTGGTCTTTTTGTTCTGCAACCACTAGAAGACACTAGCGTCCCAAACTTGTCCGAACCCTTGCAGCTGAGCTCTGATTCTCTCTATTTCATATCTTGTAGGGTTTGTCACCCGAGTTAAATACGAACTGCAAGATCTGGATCTGTTCTGGTTTCGGATTCCATCTGGGCTTTGATTCCCACCGGCTCCTCTCCTCATTCTCTGATGACGTATCTGCACAAATTACAGTTGTCAGAGCTTTGTTCCCTATATTTTAATTAGATCTGAAATAATATTCCGCTGAACTTATATTATCGACCATTCTTTCGCCGAGTTAATTCGGCTGACCCTAGAAAGCAGTAGGAAATTGTATTAAGAGGCAGACAACCCACGAAAGTAGGTTATGCCTCATAAAAATGCATATATAGGGTTTCGTTTGACCTGAAATTTCCCTGCTGGAAGCTAAAAGTCAAATTTCATTCCATCAAAACCTAGTTGCTATTAAAGGATCTGTCTATAGCTACATCAGGGTTTTCTTATTCATCAAAATAATGTTCTAACTCTATTTATAATTGCACATCTGAATATGGGACATAAAACGTTATGCTACATTTATCTGTGGCAGAAGTCCTATTCTTTCTATGAATCTAAACATATTAATCTCCAAGTGGGTGTATTAATCTCCAAAGCAGATTCGGCCCCAGCAATATCTGCTAATTATCGATAAGATAAGGATGTCATCACGAACAAAGGAGGAGGAAGTTGGAGTTACAGTGTAGGTGCACCTTCATAAGATTGTTTTTGGCTAGACATTGCCGAAGGATTTGAAGCTTCACTCCATTGACTCTGAGACGTTGAGGGATTTACCTTGAACATACTGGACCAATGGCTGTTTGGATTCATATTGACCGGAAGGAAAGGCAAGATGGTTGCCGACTCTTTCCCCGTCAACAATTGAAACTGAAAGCAGATTTAGGTTTAGAGTTTTACCAACAAATCACATAAACGTCGAAGCAGGTTTCAAATTAGCCGCTGCTACCCAGCAAAGGGCGTCAGTCAAAATCAATCATGCTCTTCACAATTCTTAATTCATGAGAAGCACAAATCTATATATTGACATTGGATGGCTGTATCAGGTAATAGCTATCTATAATATATATTGACATTGGATGGCTGTATCAGGTAATAGCTATCTATAATATATATTGGCATTGGATGGCTGTATCAGGTAATAGCTAGTGACGAATTCTTTTTAGGGAGGGGAGGAATTGGGAAGGTTAAAAAGGTTAAAATTTGGTAAAAAATTTTTAATTATTTTGTAGGATCAATATTTAGATTATATTTTATAGTGAAAATAAATTCAGCATCATCCAAAACATATAAAATACTTAAAATTATAAATTTAAAAAACTAATATTTTTTTTTGAAATATGAGCCCAATTTCTATAAAGCATAATAGTTAGACTACTGCTAATGGGAAATGGCCCAAGCCGGAATATGCTTGCCAACTGGACAATTTCATAAGTTGTTCTTTGAATTTGATTATTTACTGAAAGTCAAATTACAGTGAGGCGTTATGCTGCACGAGGAAGCTCCAGAAATGAAAACGGGTATCCCATGAAGATTATGATGCCATAAACGCGCACAGGTGTTAATACGAATTCTGTAATCGAGGCCGTTGCCGTCCAGGGAGGCCAGTTGGAGCATGGGAAAGGCAAGAGATTAAAGTGATGTACGCAATTTCAAACGCGGCAGGCTAATTACAGGTGTTAATACGAATTCTGTAATCGAGGCCGTTGCTGTCCAGGGAGGCCAGTTGGAGAATGGGAAAGGCAAGAGATTAAAGTGATGTATCCAATTTCAAACGCGGCCGGGTAATTACAGGTGTTAATACGAATTCTGTAATCGAGGCCGTTGCTGTCCAGGGAGGCCAGTTGGAGCATGGGAAAGGCTAGAGATTGATGTACACAATTCGAACGCGGCACGCTAATTACTGTGCCTCATCCGAATTTGTAGCCAACTGTGGTATATCTTCCGTTCATATTATACAAAGTCGATAGATTAA
>APFE031134455.1:36255-57506 GCA_000404065.3 Pinus taeda
TTAGTTAGAATTATTGAGTGTTGTAAAATACATGGAGTTTACTAGAGGCATTGTGTGTCCTGAAATAAAAGAGAAGTCACTAATCCAAATTAGTTATGCCAAGTCCTAGAGATGAGTGCATTTATCGATATCAGAATACCTCACTCCATATCCTCATTGGTTGAGTTCGTTCGCCAAAACATTATTTGGTCATTGTATTACTCAACATCCTCGAAATAATGAGAAGTGTGTGAGATGTAGCTTACGTGGAAACAAGGATCTTGTAAATGTCACCGGATTCCGTCACCGGAATCTCCAAAAAGTTGCATTATAGACAACTCCATGAACAATGTAGTAGTCTATAAAGCGACTTTTTGAAAGCCTTTCCGGCAGATTTTTCCGGTCAAAATGCGGCAGCAATTCATTGAAATCCCATGTTTGATAGCTAGTTTCTGCACAATCAATGGTTCCCAGGGGTTTTTCAGGGCGTTGAATCCAAATATGCAGTTAAAAAACCATTTTAACTGCTAAAAATCAAGATTTAACCTCATGTCTTCCGCCGGATTCCGTCACCGGAATCTCCAAAAAGTCGCATTATAGACAACTCCATGAACAATGTAGTAGTCTATAAAGCGACTTTTTGAAAGCCTTTCCGTCAGATTTTTCCGGTCAAAATGCGGCAGCAATTCATTGAAATCCCATGTTTGATAGCTAGTTTCTGCACAATCAATGGTTCCCAGGGGTTTTTCAGGGCGTTGAATCCAAATATGCAGTTAAAAAACCATTTTAACTGCTAAAAATCAAGATTTAACCTCATGTCTTCCGCCGGATTCCGTCACCGGAATCTCCAAAAAGTCGCATTATAGACAACTCCAATGAACAATTAGCTAGCCCAAGTCCTCGAGATGACTGCATTTATGGATATTATAATACCTCACTCCATATCCCCATCGGGTCAGGTTAGTTGGTCAAAACTTTAATTGGTCATTATCTCAATTACCGCTGTTGAAATACTGACAAGTGTGTCAGATGTAGTTTACATGAAAATCATAAACTTGTAAATGTATTAATGCAAAATATATGGGATGTAGTTTACATGAAAATCATAAACTTGTAAATCCATTAATGCACAATAAACAATGATATCATTTCTCTTCACATTTAAGAATCTTGTAAAGGTTTGAACGAGCAACAACTTAGCAGTATATTGAGCATGGAATATTCTTTCACCAATTTATATTACTCACTAAATGTTTTCACATCAAATTTTTAAATATGTTTGTTCTAACTTACCCATGGAATATTCTTTCACCAATTTATATTACTCACTAAATGTTTTCACATCAAATTTTTAAATATGTTTGTTCTAACTTACACGCATCCTAATACAAATTTGTTCATGATTTGATAATATTAATTATGTGTAATTATCTATGTGCATATGGTAATATCCTCTTAACCAATAAGATATTAGGGTTTTAATATATTCTTAATTCTCACTATGTAAATAATTTTTTTATCATATGAGTAGATATTTCACTATTTTCTCCTATGTTAAGTAAATAAATACCTTATTATAAATAATTTGATTCTCAAATTTATAAATAGTATAGTGAATTAATTAGAGTTATTGGGACATGAGAGAAGCCACTAAGCTAAATTAGCCATGTCAAATTCTCGAGATGAGTTCATTTGTGAATATTATAATAAGTCACTCCATATCCCCATTGGGTGGAGTTAGTTTGCCAATAAATTAATTGGCTATTATCTCACATTGATTGTGTTATGAAATATAAACAAGAAGGCACACAGAACAATTAGCTAGCCTTGGTTGTTTAGATGAATGCATTTGTGAATATTATAACACTTTGCTCCATATCCCCATTGCATATGGTGAGTGGGCCAAAATTTTAACTGACCATTATCACACTTGCCATTGTTGAAATAACATGAAAATCAGAATATTGGAAATGTATTAAGGCACAATAAACAATGACCATGTTACACTGTATGTAATTCTTTCTCTTTTCACATCCCATAATCTTGTAAAGGTTTTAAGGAGAAACAACTTCGCCCTATATTGAGCATGAAATATTTTATTACCAACTTTTATTATCCACTAAATTTTTTCATATACATTTAGCATCAAGTTTTAAAATGTTTTCCCTAACATACATGCATCATAATACACATATTTTCATGATTTGATAATATCAATTATGTGTAATTATATATTTGCATATCCAAATATTTCCTTAACCAATAAGATATTAGGGTTTTAATTTGTAACTAATTTTCATTATGTAAATAATTTTTTATTATATTAGTTATTTTACTATTTTAGCATATATTAATTTAAATAAATACATTATCATAAATGGTTTTATTCTCAAATTTATAAATAAAGTCTAATCATAAGAGAAAATGAAAATACATAAATCTAAAGCTTATGATTTTTGTAAGTATTCATTATAGCTTTACAACATGAGATTTTGTTTTCTTTCTTAAATATAAATTCTTTTACCTTTTATTTATCTGTCATCACATTGTTCTTGAGGTTCAACATTGGAATCATTACTTTCTATTAAGAACTTTCTAACTTAAGAAATGGTGATATAATTAATTCCTATCCAAATTTAAGTTAAAAAAATGACATGAACATTATTTCATTTTCTCTTAAAAATATATTTCATTTTCTCTTTTCAATTTGAAAATACCTATCTCTATAGAGGAATGTGATGGATGCTTGGAATTTATAGTGATTCTTAGCTTCCATATGTTAAGCCAAAATGTATTATTTAACAAAATGTCCATGCTTCTCTTCAATAAAATATGAAATATAATGAGAAATTAGTTTATAGGACAAATCTGTATCCTTAAGTTCTCCTTAACAAGTATGGCATGAAGGTTATTTGGATAATAACCACTCTATGAATATTTACAAATCTATATCTATCCAACCTATAAATCATAATATTATCATTTCCTTTTGTAATTCTACGAACAAATTATTGCATTATCACAAAATGTAGGTAGAAAAAAAGTCAATATAAAACCCACATTGTTAATATTAGTGTCCAACATCACTTTCATGAAGGACGTAACATGCTTTGTTATTCAATTAATATGTCTATTAATAATCATGTTTTTCTAGTCCCCTCAAAATAAAATATTTGGAAATAAGATTTTCAAATTCATGTGGATATCACACAATAGATAAAAATAAATAAATAAGGATAATCATCAAGATCAATGTGATTCCATGTTGATTAAAAATTGATTACAAAGCCTTGAAATTTGAACATCCATGCATACTTCACAGAAAATTGAAAGTTTGGCATTGCAAAGATGACATCAAATATTTTTTGATTGTTCTCACTCGAAAAGCAAGAAGTCATCAAATCTGGAGTTGCTAGCTATGAACATGATATTTTGATATATAGCCTCATAAAAAATAATATAATCAACAAATTATAATGAAACAATCTTTAGCATCAAAAATGGAAAAAAATGATACAAGAAAATCTAACATCCAGAAAAGTGTAATTCACTAGCCACTAATGTTATAACTTTATGTAACATAGATAGGCTACATAATGTCACATCAACATCTCTCCACACACTTTAGGTTGGTTATTTTCCGACAAAAAGTGGATTGCTTGAGGTATTGAAATATGAAGGTAATGTTTGAGGAGTAAGCATTAATAATGGAACATTGTTGTATATGGAGGGAAATGGAGATGGGGAAAATGATATCAAAAATAAAGAAACAGAATTATCAGGAAAAATGGAGATGGGATGATGTTGGGAAAGGGTTATCAACGTATATGGTTAATAGAGACATGAAATATCACATTAAGTGAAAGGACTAGTTTGCTATAATCGACTACTTTTGCGTAGGCTACATGATATAAAGAGCTATTTTTCCACATTCACCACCACAAAATTAAGCCTTATGAAGGACTAGGTCACATGGAATCCTATGTAGTACCTTTCTCTAACTCAGTCCTATGAAATAATATGGACAAAAAAGTGTCCCTAAACCATGAAAGACATAGTACCCACTAGGTGATATGTAGTAATATTACAATGTTACAAAAATCTATGACCTATGGAAATCCCTTGAATGAAAATTGTATAACTACATCACATAAAAAACAATAAGAAAGAGGCATATGAGAAGTGGTATCTCAAATATGTCAGCACCACATATTCATCGAACGGAGACCATGTAAAAAACCAATTCCAAGTGACAAACTAATAAGGATCTTTTATCTCGAGCCTATGATTCATCGTGCTTAAATATAATGTGAAATACCAAGATTGACGAAAAGCTTATGAAAAATGCAACAATATAAATAAACAACTATATATATATATATATATATATTATTATATATTATATATATTTATTATATATTATATATATAACATAGTTCAGTTGGTGTGGGATATGTATAATTTCCACGAAATTATGATCTTCTCACAAGAACAATCTGAAAAACCACTTTATTTTCTTACAAACAAAAATACTATCTACTCATTTTGCAACAAAATTATGAACATAAATAAAATATAGTTACACAATTCGAGACAATTTTTTTAATAGGGAACCCAACTCTGAAAACCCTCTGCTTGATGAGAATTTCATTCATAGAAACACTAAGAAATTGATCTCTTACAAAATGCTATTGTTTCAATTTAAAATGAACACTTGTCTTTCATGTTTGTTCTAAGCTTAAAAGCAGTGTAAGACTGTTGATCTCTTCTTCCCTCTACCAACCTGATCACAAGTTTCTCTTGCACACTCTTCTCTCACAAGCTCCACACACAAACTTATGCTTCCTTTTCCTTAGTCTCATCAACTCGTACTCACCAAAACAATGATTAAAATTGTTCCATTGTTCCTCCTTTCAAAGACAATTTGAATGGTTAAAATTAGTGACTTTTCTAATTAAGGAATGATTTTGTGATTAATTGAGTTAGCATGAGTAAATTTCCAATGCAACTCATTCTATTTCAAGTCAACTGCTTGAAACTTAATCACTTATATTTTTCCTCAATCAAATCACACTTAAAAATCAAGAACTCGAGTTTCAATTTCAACACATCAGATAACTCCACCCTCACTTGTCCTAAGTTTTAGGGACTGATTCCGAAATTATTGGAAATCATGCTCATTTATAGCGAATCTCCTATTTCTTAGGAGCTAGAGTCATGCAGAAGAAGGAAATTTTTTTGGATCATATGATAAAGGCACAAATGAAGGAACCATTTTCTTGCTAATATTTTCAACACACCCTCTTGGCAAGGAAGGTGTTCCTGGAAGAACCTTGTCCACTTGGATCTTTTTGCAACAATAACATGTTATCCACTACTATAACTTCTCTACTTGAACTAGAAGACTTCCATGATTTCTTTTGTGGAACCTATTTTGAAAACCTATTCTTTCCCTCCATGTTTTATGAGTCCATAATTTGCCACTATCAATGATCATAACTCCTTTTGTGTCACTGAAATTTGGCTCACTGATTTTCCCACTAGAAGGCATCCAGCTCCACTAAGAAGCTGCTCATTGGGTCTTCTTGATCTACCCTATTATCGGTTGTTTGGACATATACAACCCACTGAGGTAGGGATCCACAACTCTGCCTCCTAGCATCTCATGGCTACTTTCATGGATACTCTACTTGAGGTCTTCAAGCTGCTATATACTACATATAAAAGTCATTGTTCACACCTATGTTTATGTACAATGCTAGGCCTTCCATATATGACCTATCTTTGTGACATATCAGCTGCTACTATCACTCTTCTTAGGGCTTTCATATCTTCCCACATATTGTCACTCCTTGACTGATCTATGACTATTTCAATGAGCCCTCTTATCTCTGATTTGTCAAACACCAAACCTGTGAACTAGGAATGAAAAACCAACCCACCTGACTGCTCTTGGATGCTCCAAATGTCAATTCTTTGGTTATCAAAATACGATCGACTTGTTGTGATAAGTCTACCTTTTATCCACAACACTTAGGGAAACTAGACAACCATGAACATGCCTCCAACATATGTTGCTACAAATATGTTGTTCACTACTCTAAATAGCCCTCACCACCTAGAATTCAATCAACATAAAACTTGGAAGAAGAATCACCAACTTGAGATCATACATTCTTCTCATTCTGAAATATGCACTTGTAATGAGCCTTAAATCTATTGAAACTTCTCTAATACCATGTACAATTTCCACGAAATTATAATTTGATGATAAGAAAAATCTGAAACCCACTTTGTTTTCTTACAAACACATAATTTCTCTACTCAATTTGTAGCAGAATTAGGAACTAAAACAAAACACAGTTACACAATTCAAGACAATTTCTCTTACTAGGGAAACTAACAGGGAAAACCAACTTCTTGATGATAATTTTATTGATAGAAAAAATGAGCAATTGATCTCTTAGAAAATACTATAGTTTCAATCTAAAAGAAACACTTGTTTTTCCTACTTATTCTAAGCTTGAAAATTTGAAAAACAACTTATCTATGTTAGCCTCTACCAGGCTATCTACAAGTTTCTCTTGCAGACACTTCCTCACACAAGCTTTGTGCACAAACTTGTGCTTCCTATTAGTTGATCTCACCCACTTAGGCTCACCAAGGTAATGATTAAACTTGTGCCTTTGTTCCTCCTTTTAAGGACAATCGCAATGGTTAAAATTAGAGATATTTCTAAGGAATGCTTTAGTATTAATTGAGTTAGCATGAGTTAAGTGCTCATGCAACCTGTCCTATTTCAAGTCAACCACTTCAAACTTAATAACTTATGTTTTTCCTCAATGAACTCACACTAGGAAATCAAGAACCTGACTTTCAATTTCAACACATTAGATAACTACAACCAATCTCATCCTATTTTTTAGGGACTAATTCCTAAATTTGAGGAACTCATCCTAATTTACAGGGAATCTTATAATTTTTAGGAACTCGAGTCATGCACAACTCATTCTAGATCATATGATTAAGGCACAAATTAAGAGACCTTTTTCTCACTAATATTTTTAACAAGCTACATCCCCATGGCCCACTTCCAATGGATTGGACTCTTCAATTATAATACCAAATAAGTCGAATGGCAAAAAGTTTCCTTTTACAATTCTCCAAAAAAGCATAAACTCTATGATTTATGCTACAAAATCAAAGGAGATCAGCCTTCATTCAAAACTGTAATGCTATAATCTCTTTTGTAGCTACACAATGAACTTTACAAACTCTTTTCGAGGTATCTCTCCTTTTACTCGACTTCAAAAAGTCAAATTTGTGTTTTACACATAATACACAATCTAAAACTAGGTCATAAAAGACAAACATTAGTAAAAAAATAACCTAGACACAAAGCTTCAGCGCAATGGAAAATTGATTTTACATATATAGGCTTTGAGGGTGCACATTCCCGAGGTCCAGCCCGCCGAGGTTGCGGCCCTATTGTAACCACATATGATAAAGGGAACATGTATTAAAACCCAACGACATATATTATAAGAACCATATCCTATGGTTGAACTCTCGACGAAGTTATATCGTATCCATATCACACAAATAATATTTCTGTTACGGGGTGAGTGTTTTCTAACATAACTGTAAAGTATAATATACCCGATGATCCAATAACTTATATTGACCACATTTTATATAGTCCACGTGCATATCCGTCACTGCACATTCATTGGTTTATATGCTATATATATCATAGCATATATTAAAACCCTCAGCACATATTAATATAGCATACATTCCACAACCATATGTCGTTAATAAAGAATTCCTCCGCCATGTGTTGTGTTGTGATTGTCGAATTTTGTTGGCGGTTATACCTTGTAACCATATCGTATAACATTACATTAAGCAACATATAGTCCATCCCGGTTTCCACCCTAACCAGTTTATATTTCAAATAATGTGAACTGGGTTGTCGGAAGGGTTTCAAAGGTCATGGTGGCAGCCTCCCCATTTTGACAATATGGATAAAACCAAACTTATATATATATATGCTTATCCATTCAAACGGACATGGTCATGGTATGCCTCATTGGGGTAGTCATTGGTCACTTGCTCGATGGTCTTCCTTTCAAATCACGTCGGTGTTGGTTAGTTGAATTAAACCCATAGTTTAGCATTTAGGGTTAGTATTCAGGGTGTCATATTGCGCTCTTTGATTGGGTTATGTGGCACTACTAGATTGGTCTACTTGTCTACCACATACATGCCAATTCATCAACCACATAATTCCACATTTCACTATCGAGTCACTGCCATGTCACCTTAAATCATTGTGAAGTGTTATTCATAGGTCCTTTCATGTGTCGCTTTGAGAGGTTGCACATGTCATCGTATGGTTGAATTTTTAGTTATTGTTCAAAAACTTCAAAGTGCGATAACATTCTCATATGGAATTTATTTAATATAATTAAAATTGCATTGGAATCAGCTTCTCAAGATCTTTGACTTGGCGTTTTTTCCATCAAAATTTGGGGACTTTGAATTTTTGGCCATCTTGGATCTTCCTGGATCATTGCTCCCCACTAGGAAGCCTTTAGACCACCAAAAGGTGTATTAATCAACAAATAGGTAAGGGTATTTCTCCCTCATTTTCCCTATCTCGATCCATTGTGATTTGTTTGTATTCATTATCTTAGGACCCACTGAAATATGTTCTACATCTCCTCTACATGAAGTTATCATTTTCATGTCTATAATGACATCTTCCTACAACTTATCTAGATACTCAAGATAAAAATTGTGAATGGAAGGAACTTGAACACTCTCATCCTGATCCATGATCATTAGTGACTCATATAATGTCAAATTTTCCACACTCTCAATTCAATAATCTACATATCTGGTGGTAGCTTTGACTAGAAAGCATTATTGCCAATCTTCTCCAAAATAGTAAATGGGCCATATCGGATTGGCGTGAGCTTCTCATCATCCATTATTAAACTATTCTTGTTGATGTGTAACCAAATTCTATCACCAACCTGATAGTGATTATCCATCATATGTTTATCATTCCTAGCCTTATATTGGGATTGGCTCTTCTCCAACTATTTGTTCACTACTTGATGCACCGTCTAGATCTTTTGTATGAATATTCATCTTCATATTTGCATTCATTAGAATCAACATCCTTCCCAAGAACTAAATACAATGGAGACTTCGATAGGTGCCCAAAATAAACTTCAAATTGAAATCTTTGTTTTCACGAATGAAATACTTGGTTGTAGGCATGGTCCACCTAAGGTAGTTATTCTTCCCAAACCTTATGATGTTTATTGCGGTATCCTTGGCGAAAATTTACTACAATCCTATTGACCTATTCAGCTTTGGGTGAAAATAAGTGCTCCATTTCAGCTTGGTGCCCATCATTCCCCCACAAGCTTGACCAAAAGTATCCTAAAAAAGTGGGAATCTTGATCTGATATAATAGATATGGAAAATCTAAACTGAACCCAAATATACTAAAAGAATAGTTGGATGATTTGTTCAATTGTTACCTTATTTTTACAAGGAACCAAAACAGACATCTTATTGAACCTATCCATAACTACAAACTAATAATCATGACCTCTTTTGGACATCAGTAAACCTCCTAACAAATATATAGATATACATTCCCATGGATGAGAAGGAGCTGTAAGGGGTGTAGGCAAACTTAATTTCCTATTAGTGGATTTACTAGTGGCACAAAATACACATCCTTTAACATATTTGGATTCTATTTCTCTCATTGAAGGCCAATAACTAGATCTCTTCAAATGAGCTATAGTATTTCCTACAAAAAAATGCCCTGAAATACAACATGTGTGGCCTTCTTTAATCGTATGCATTCTCTTGTCTTCTGGAATACATAATTTATTAACGTGACAAAGTAACTTTCCTTACAAATTTTAATTCTCTTCATGCAAACATGAGTTAATCTCCTGTACACATCCTTGAAGTCGACATTCCTATCATATTGCTCAACATAAATCTCAAAAGCTAAAGAACCATTATTGAATAATAAAAATGCATTAATTGGAGGTCTAGATAGCATATTAACCACATTTTTACTTGCACCCTTCTTCTACTTGATACCCAAATGAAACTACTATAGAAATTCCATCAATATGAAATGTATGGATTGTTATAGTTTTGACTACGACTGAAATATTGTAGTATTTGATAATCTGTATGTATTATTGTTTCCTTTCCCATTAAGTAATGCTTCCATTTATTAACAATTTTTACTAAAGCATAGAACTTGTAATCATAGCTAGGATAATTAATAACAATTTTAGAAAAGGTCTTAGAGTTATAGCATATTGGATTTCATTGTTTCATAAAAACTACTCCCACATCATATCCACTTGCATTGGTCTCTATCTCAAACAACCACTACAAATATAGCAATAGTAACAGTACTCTGGTATTGATATTTTCTTTCAATGTATCAAATGATTTTTGGTGTTTGCCTCCCCACTAAAAGAATTGTTTCACACTAATCAGTGCATGCTAAGGCGTTGTAATGAATGAGAACTTAGCAATAAATTTCTTCCAATACTGGACTACTCCTAGGAAAATTATAACTTATTTTGTTAATGTACGCTTGGGCCAATTCACATTTTCCTCAAACTTAGAGGGATCTATTCTCGATTCACCACCGCGTCTAACACAACCCAAGTACACTAATGATGTCTTTCCAAATTCACGCTTTGACAATTTCACATACAAACTCTATTTTTTCAAAGTATCAAATAATTTTCTAACATGCCTGACATGTTCATCCCATGCTCTACTAAACACCATAACTACAAAATTGCATCTAACATTAATGAATTACTTCAATTTCCTTGCCCTAACATGTGATAAATTAGTCTAAGAGGTAATACATATACATATACATATACATATACATATACATATACATATATACATATATATATATATATACATACATATATATATCTATATCTATATATTATACATATTACATTTACATATAAAACTATACATATTAATATACATCTATATCATATAACAGATTACAAATTACATTATACATATATTACATTATTATACATTATACATATACATTATTATATATTTATATATATATAATATATTATATGCATTAAGGCCTACCCTTTAACTAACTACTTGTTCAATTATATAACATAAGATAGAAAACCAATAAAGCATGCATTATAGCTTTAATACCCTCTGCGAACATAGGATTAGAAGTATTTGATAAGAAAAAGCGAATAAAAATAATGGAAATTATTCTATGGAAAAAAGAATTCAATGCCTGTGGTTCTGAGATCTAAGCCACAGTTCTAAGACAGACTCTAGACCACTTGAAAGGCACCACCTCCAACCTCAATATTAAAACAATGAGGAAACATAGAATATCCCAAGTTACTTGAAAGGAACCACCATTCACCATTGGCTTATTGAATATTACCCAATATGGCATATATTACAAGAAGCATGCCACTAGGTGTTTATGACTTCTAACACCAAAATATAGATAATTGCTTGGAATAATTGAACCACAAGAGTTAATAAGAAATATGGTATTATGCCATGACAAGTGTCTTGGCCATTCAAAAGTGTTAAACCAACATTAAAAAATAAATAATAATGTAGATTAGAGAAAGGAAACTATAGATAAATAAAGATAATAGCAATACACAACTTCGTCCCAATGTGCCCTTGAAACAAAAGAAAACTTACCCTTCCATGAAAAATAGATCTGATACCATGAAGAGGTGTAATGTTTAATGACGATTCTATCACCCTAGAGAGTTCACACCACCTTGTCCCTCTAAATGGGAGCTATAAGAAGGTGATATCTATTGAGATAGGGTTAGTTTTCCAAATCCATGACAAAGTACACTGATACAAAATATATGTGTTGAGAATGAGAAAACTAATTATTTTAAAACATAACTAGGTTCAGTCTTCATAATGGCATTACCATTGTAAATGATGAAATAAAAGAAATAAAATTATTTTTGTATTCCTTGCTACATGTGTTTCTTGAGCAAGAGGTTCATTTGCTAGCAGCTCCCTTTGAGAGCCTTAGGATTTATTATTGAGTCAAAGAGTCAATGTGATGTATGAAGAAGATCTTCTTGAGCATGAGTCAATGTATATAAATATGTCTAAATAGCCCTCCAAAAGACAACCATGAAACTCCTCTTGAAGTCGCCCTGCAAGATGAATTAAACAACTCACACCGTCTATCTCTTTGGAAATAAAAGTTGGCTTATATACGGATGAACAACTATATATAAGAAGCTATGCTCATTGCAAAAAGAAAAAGAAGTAACTTCACATCACTCTAAGATTTCGATGATCATAAAAGGTGCGTATTCTTGTTTCAGTGATCCACTAATATGAAAGGATTTGGATGCAAGATATAACATGGAAGGCTCATATGAGAATATTGGACTAAGGTACAACATTCAAGGAATTCAGATGTTGAGGAAAATGAACACAAAAAATAATAAAGTTTGGTTATCTTTCTGTATGTTGGATGGGCAGCAACATATAACAATAGTTTGGGATGACAAAGAAAAAATTGGATCTTTAACATAGTAAGAGAGCTCAAACTCCTCTTGATTTTCTAAGGATGATCACTATTATCAACTTTGATATATTTTTGGATGGATTACAGTGATAGGCTCAAACCTTTAACATAATCATCAATATCTCTACCTTTGGTATCATTATAGTAAGCAACTTAGAAGCCTCTTTGACATTTCGTAAGAACAATAGCTATGAAGATATTGTGAAGCGACCTCTATTATAGCCTTAGTAATGGAACAATGAAATATACCTCTATTTTGATGCAGTAAGAAAACATACTAATTCATTGTAAATACAATTTATATTAGCTCTATGGTGAAGAGATCAGTGTCAAGGAAACAATAAAGATCTTAGAGTTAACAATGAAGATCTCACTGTCAAGAATAAAGGATCTCAGTCTCAAGGCATATCTCAGTATCCAGACAATGATGAAGATCTCAAAGAGGATTGTCAAGAGAACTTGTGTCTTGATATTGGAATGGCTATTAGGTCAAGGGTCGTAGTGTTGGTATTTGTCAACTGTAATCTCAATAAGAATATTTTGTGTGCATTTTCCTCTCAAACAGTGAGAGGTTTTGGCCCTGGCAGAAAGCCAACATCTTGAGTTCGTGTCTCTCTTGTTTTGTAACTATTTGATGAAGTAAGAAAACACAATCTAATAATATCAAGTGAAGATTTTGCTAATGAAAAATAAAAATAAAAACAATGAAAAGGTACTTCACAAATTGTTATCATCGTGATAAGAATCTTATTAACCTAATTGCCCTAGATTATTCAACATGGTGTTATAATTAAGGTGTTGAATTCAAATGAAGAGAAACAAAGAGACATTGAAGGATCAAGTTTCAAGGAGGGCATCAAAGAAAGTTCAAGCATATCGAAGAAATGGATCAAGATCTACAAGATTATTTGTCTCTGTAGTCATCAACAAAAGGTCACCAAGACCCTCATCAAGTTGTCTACAAAGCAAGGTAGCTTGAAGGACCTCAAAAACAAGAATCACATCGTCTTGGAGAAAGTTGAAATCCTAGAAGCAGTTATGATCTACACTACAAAAGAAGGCAAATCATATTGAAGGTGAGAAGCCATTGTCATGATCAAGGTTATAAAACTAAGTAAGGATCATCTCCTTGCCCTAGAATAAGATCATCCGAGGAGGCAAAAAATCATCCTCATCAAGAGGAGCAACCTTTTCTATTGACGAAAGGATTTTTCATTTGAAATAATATCATCCAAGAGAAATATCTAATACACCTTCAACCATCATCAAAGTGATCAAGTAGAAGAGGTCATCTTCACTTGTCAAGTAAGTATCTTTCATTCCTTAATTTATTTGGTAAAATGACTTCATGCTTACAAGGAGATCTATAAGTTGGATGGGTCATCGAGATTCCTTGCATATGAAATGAGGATAGATATAGTCCTTGAAAAGGAAGTAATTGATATCTATGGAAAGGTCTCTAAAGATAAAGCATTATTTGAATGCATGGAAAATATGAAGGGAATCATACGATTATTATAAAATTAGTCAAAGGACCTCTTGTACCTATGTAGCAGAAGAGGAGATGTCAAGGAGATATATGAAATGCTAGAATATATATTCTTTAAAAAGGCATTAAAGAAGGTCACACCACTTAGACCCAACATACACAAAATTAAATGTATCAAAGAATGAATTTCATAAGATCTCAATTGGGAGATTTGAGAGACATGATAAGAAGATAATCATCATTGTTCTTAAATGAACTAACCGATGAGCAAGGTAAAAAATGTCCATGAACAAGAAATTTACCTCATTTGACAACTTGTGGTCTCTATGCTAGATAGAAAAATACAAGTTGAGGGAAAAAGTCTTGAAGGTTAAAAAAATCAAACATTTTCAAAAAGGAAAGGGAAGTTTGGTCCTCAGTCAAGATAGAATAGTACAATATTCAATACTATGGAAATAAAGCTCATGTCACCGATTAGGGCCAAGGAAAGAGGGAGTAACATATCTCTACTATGATGGTATCCCTCACAAAAGGGTCTTATCATAAGATGCATTGTTGCATCGTGAAAGAATTAGAAACAAGAGCTCGTGACATCACCATGGGAATCATGAAGGAAAAAGGCAACAAAATCCATGACTATCAAACTTGAGGGATATAACTCTTCGGAACCTCATTGGATATTGAAGGAAATGATTAAATCATCTAGGAAAACGCTAATCATACATTAGTCAAAAGGGAAACATCTATTGAATAAGAATATGTGAGATCCTTAAGATTCTCTCATGGAATCTTCATCAGAGGATTCACATATCTAGAGTGGAAGCAAGTGTTTCATCAGAAACTCCAACTTTTGATGTCCATGGATGATGGTATGGTGACATGAGAAATGAAGCAGATCAAAGGGTTGAAGATCTTTCCAATCAAGGAAGCTTCTAGAAGAAACCTAGATGACATAAAGGTAAAATCAGGTATATATGCTTGAATTCAATATTATAAAACCATGTCGTATGGTTGGAGGTAACATGGACCACTACTTCTATGTTCAAAAGCATGATCAAGGGAAAATGATCTCCTCCTCTAAAAGATATGCAAAAAGTCATAAATCACACTAGATGAAATCAACATTAATATGTCCTCATATGAAGTATGAGGTGGTTAACTACAATTAAGGAACTCTAGTTGGAAGCTCTTGGAAATGTAATGTGTAAGAGGAAGAGATCGGGAGATATGAAATAATGATAGAGGCAATCAACATCCAAAAGAACAAGAACATTTGACTAATAAATCTCCCCAAAAGATATGAAGACTCTGATGCAGGATGTTGGTACCTACAGGAAGATTTCATGATAAAGAGCCATCTTGTAAGGTACTATTTGATTTAATTTTATGTTTTGATTTCTTGAATTAAAATTTGGATGAGATCATGCAAGGCTACTATAACAAAAGATGTAAGTACAAGTACAACTAACATTCATGTGGTGGATGGAGATTCCTAAAAAAAGCATGATGAGAAAAGAAGTAGTTATATGAATAAGGTTCCAGATATGTACCAAGAAGGCCATTTTCCATTAATAAAGGAATGAAATGACAAACCAAGGAGGAAAGTGATCGATGGCTAATGTCATACAAGGAAGAAGCTCGACTAAATTTCATGACATCAAGGAAAGAATTTGATCACGCAGCTGAAGGACCCACAAATAAGAAGTTGCTAATGAAAAGGAGAATCCCTAGTTAAGGGGGAGCTTGGTCAAGTCCTTGGTCAGAGGGAGCTTGGGTACATTCCTTTATAGGAATAGGCGTATCTTCCCTAGTTGAGAGGGAGAGATAGACACAACATTATTGTCTTCTCTTAGGAATAAAGAATGGATTATTGGGTGATCATCTGGCATATGATGCTCTTTGAGGATGTGTAGGGAATCCAAGATAAGAGTAAGCAAGAGGATCGATATTCTTTTAGGGTTGGGAACCGAAGATAAGAATATTCGTAGAAGGTCATATTCAGTGAACACATAGGTGCGTATGTACCTTGAGAGAAATGATGAAGATGTCTATAGTCATTAGTCTTGCCAACATTGTACTCTAATCTAATGAGAGATAGAGTTGTGAGTCAAAGCCTTGCTATGGAAACATTATTGGTTTCTATGATGCTATACAGATGGGTTACAAATCTAATTCTTCTTATGAGAAATTCTTCAGCTTGAGAATGACCAAGTACCATTATGAATACCTCCCAAGTGAAGAGGGAGTGTTGTAAGACATAACTAGGTTCATTCTTCATAATCAAATTATCTTTGTAAATGATGAAATAAAAGAAATACAATTATTTTTGTATGGCTTGCTTCATGGGTTTTGTGAGCAAGAGGTTCATTTGTTAGTGGATCCCATTGAGAGCCTTAGGGTTTATTATTAAGTGAAAGAGTCAATGTAATGTATGAAGAATCTCTTCTTAAGAATGAGTCAATGTATATAAATATTTGTAAATATCCCTCCCAAAGACAAGCATGAAACTCATCTTGAAGTCGGCCAACAAGAGGAATTAAACAACTCAAGTCGGCTCTCAAAAATAGACACATACCTTTCTGATTACAAGTCAGCTTATATATGGATGAACAACTATATCTAAGAAGCTAAGCTCGTTGTAGAAAGATAAAGAAGTAACTTTTCATCACTCTGAGATTTCGATGATTAGAAAAGGTGTGTATTCATTGTTTTAGTGATCCATTACTATGGAAGAATTCATATTGCAAGCTACAACAAGTAAATAGCAGATGAGAAGCTCAGACTAAGGTACAATAGTCAAGGAATTCAGATGTCGAGTAAAATGACCATGACAGAGAAGAAAGTTTGGTTATATTTCTATATGTCAGATGGGGAGAAACATATGAGAGTAGTTTAGGATGAAAAAGGACAAATCAAATCTGTGACATGGTAAGAGAGATCAAACTCCTTTAAGATTATAAAAGCATGATCACCATCATCAAATCATATATATTTTAAGATGGATTATAGTGATAGGCTCAGACCTTTACCACAGTCATCAAGATTTGTAGCTTTGGTATCATTGCAGTAAGCAACTCAGAAGCCTCTCTGAGGTTTCGCAAGAACAATAGATATGAAGATTTCGTGATGCCACTTCTATTACAATATCAGTAATATAACAATGAAGTATAACTTTGTCTCAATGTAGTAGAAGAGTTCAGCATCAAGACAACAATAAAGATCTTAGAGTTAACAATGAAAATCTCAGTGTTAACCATAAAGGATCTGAGTGTCAAGGTAGATCTCAGCATCTAGACAATGATGAAGATCTCAAAGAGGACTATCAAGAGAACGTGTGTGTTGATATTGGAGTGGCTATTAGGTCAACAGTAATGGTCTTGGTATTCATCAATTGGAATCTCGATAGGAATAACTTGTGTGGGATTTCCTCTGAAAGAGAGAGAGGTTTTGGCCCTCGTAGAAAGCCAACATCTTGTGTTCTTGTCTGTTTTGGTTGGTAACTATTTGATGAAGTAAGAAAACATACTCCAATAATATCAAGTGAATATTATGCTAATAAAAGAAATGAAAAGTTACCTTACAAATAGTTATCATTGTGAAAAGGTAGATTCTTCAATAGTAATAACGAGCCAAAGAAAAGACAAGGGTAACCAAGAATAGCACTAGCTTTGTGAAAAACTTAGATATGGAAAAAATTAAAACAATCATCTCTATTGTGGGTTAGACTACTATCAAGAATAGATTTCTTATGTAAAGACATATAATCTGACCTCAATTTTGAAAGTTTTTGGATAGGGAATAAAACGCACTGATTTTCAATATTTGATAGGAGAGGTAGAAAAAATCCATGCTATTAGTGGGTGATATTGAAAAATATTGATGCAATAGAAATTAGAATAATTGGAGTGAATAAACTTAGAGAATAAAGTTATATCTATGAACAATTTCATTGTTAGACCAAATCAAAAAGCTTTCTCGTAAGGGAGTTGATCATAATTTAAATTATTACACTTAATTAGGTTTTAGTTATTGTACATAAGGTTCCAAAGCTTTATGTCTGGATAACTCTCTTACCTTCCTATAGGTGCCATCTTTCATTATGCTTGCTTAAGAGGAAGAAACCAATGGGTGGGTGTAGTGCAATAGAAACCTACTTCTTGAGCTTAACACTTTATTAAATATGATTATCTCCCACATCACAGCATAATAAAATATTGTATACTACCTATGGGAAGGGGTGACTTTCCTATTTATCGATGGATACCCATCGTTGAGAGTGATATCATAAACAATTATCTCATCACAAGGGTTTCTTAGTGGTCTTGATTCAACATGTGACCAACGCTGATTGAATATTATTTCCTAATGTTGCATCCCCTAGTTTGACTAACCTATATTTTGACATGAAAAACTATATGTGGTACTATTTTAGCCAAAATGGTGACCCACTATATACATACCACCCTTCAATCTCTATCTATTTGATACTTTAGATGGAGATATTCTAAACTTATGTTTCTTTTCCATTGACTAGTCTCCTTCTATGATAAATCTGTCAAAGTGATTTTTTTTACAGAATATGTAGACCTTTTTCTAAGGAAAAGAGATTTGTGACATTGTTACTGTCTATCCTCATGAACCCAGCATAAATGTGAATAATATTCCCTTAGAAAATTATGAATTATCCTCCAAAGTTGAGTTGGCTTTAAATTCGTTCTTAGTGACCATCTAAGTTAAGTTTAAGAAAACTAGATGGAAATAGAGACCAAATGCATGGGCTAACACGAATGGGTCTGAGAAATAGAAGGAGAAGGAAGGATGGAGGTCAAGAAACCTAGGTAACTGAACCATATTTCTTTCTCAAGGATTGTAGATTCAATATGAAGTGGCCAAAGGGGAGATGCTGACGATTTCATGAAACTTTTTAAAGATAAAATGCAAAATCTAATCTAGGGAGGTGGAAGATTTTTTTAAAGTAATGTTAAGCTCTTTCCACATAACCCACAAAATGAAACTTGGGAATAATTTCTGAAGACAAGGGGTAAGATCTCCATTCTCTTATGGTTGGTTTCAAGCTTATCAATGATGTGATTATATAAATAATGTGGCCATTGAATCCTATTTTTGAGAAGAAAAAAAGGAAAGATTGAAGAGATGACCAACTACATTTATGCTAGAAGAGTAGTCTTTGCAAATTGAACATCTCTCAAATCCTCTTTGTTGTAATTTATCACTAGAAAAGGTTTTTTTTTTATATGATAAAGACTAAAGAAGAAGAGTGACTCTACACCATAAATGCATCTTACAAAATGTCAACCCATTGGTACTAATGTCTTTACCATTTGATCTTTTATACTATCCTATATGTTCCTTTCACTAAGAGTTCCCCTTTAGCTTGTGACCCCATCTTCGAATATCAGCTCATGATTGAATATTTATTTATTTATTCTCTAGATCATATTCTAATGATTGAGGAATGAAAAGGTTAGTGTTTGTGACGCATTGATAGGGGGGCCAACATTTCCTAGTGGATCCCTAATTCAACTAGGATTCTGAATACTGTGTAACTTTAATTATCCCCTAGCATTGATAAAATCGTAAAAGTTATGTGAGTTACTTAACTAATTGAGCTTAGGTCATTACAGGGAGGAGTCCTTCCATAGGAGTGTAGTTTTTCCATCTTTGGTGTCTCAAAAGATATGATCTTTATGATTTTCAAAGATGCATTATAAAGATGAGAACCTTTGATATTTCATTCCATTCAAACTAGCTTTTATTTCTCAATATTAGGGGTGTATTTGGTGTCTCAAAAGATATGATCTTGATGATTTTCAAAGATGCATTATAAAGATGAGAACCTTTGATATTTCATTCCATTCAAACTAGCTTTTATTTCTCAATATTAGGGGTGTATTTGTTCACCAGGTTACTCTCCACAATATACTTGGACTTTTGAGCTATCTCGATTACATTTTAACCCCTATTTGTTGGCTTAAACATTATGGTTCTCTTAGACCAATACCTTTAGTATTTTCACATAGAACCCATTGCTACCGAAAGAGAGAGCCCTTTTCAGTTCAACTTGGAATTTCTAAATTTGAGGGGAATTTGACCATTTACTTTTCCTACACAACGTTCTTGTAGGAGGAAAAACCACATGTTAAATCAATACTGAAAAGAGGAGAGGGCTACTAAATAAAGCCTTGATTGTTCTTATTGGAGCATAAATCACTTCTTTAACATGAGTTTTGAAAACACTTGTCTAAGGACCTCTTTTTAGCTCATTTGAAGAAAAGGGCGAATTTCAAATGTGTAAGAAGCTTTGTAAGGTTGTCCTCATTCATATTGTTAATGAGGGTAAGTTATTAGCAGTTAGGCTTATAATTTAATTTATTTATAATAATTTCCTAGCAAATATTTGGTTATATACATAACTTATCATATATGGAGATCTATTGATAAGCCACATGACTAGTTTGATATTTTTAACATCATTTCAATGCCTTTTTTGCTTCAAATTCAAGGCTTCATCATAATGAAAGTATTCATTATGCATGGTAGAAATTCGGATCTCTTTTAGCTTGGATTTACTTAGACAACATAAGAGTTTTAATCGTGTCTTTTACATCCATTTGATATTATAAAACTACACTTAGATGTATTGTTCAAATTCCACTTAAAAGGCTCAGAAGAAATATTATATCTTTGATTTGAGTGATCAATAGAATAAAACATAAAAGGAAAATCATGGTTAGATTGGAAAATTGTTGAAGATAGGAAATCATTAATTATTCTAACCATATTCAACATTAAGAAGTAGAAACTATCCAAATATTATAGCTTTTCAATGTTTCATTGTGGATGAGGATGACTAAGGTATTCAGTCCAAAAACTCACTTAACTAAAGGCAATTAATTTTTTTGTTATATTAGTTTTGGATAGATTCTTACCACTACAGTGAAATGATGTGCATATTTCTAGGAAAAATTCCCTAACAATATTTAGATTCACAACTTATTTTATACCATGAAAATAACAATTTAACCACTTTATCTACAAGTATTAAAAAACCCAACTCTTCATATACTTCAAGTAAGATAAAAACAATGTTCTAAAAATGTAAATGTAAATAAATTAAAAATATGATAT